>JAJIBD010000588.1:0-40979 GCA_021461705.1 Cryptotis parvus
GGACATGGAGAACATCACACTGAGTGAAATGAGTCAAAGGGAGAGGAGCAAACATAGAATGATTGCATTCATTTGGGGATAATAAAAATTAACATATGAATAATACCCAAAGACAGTAGAAACAAAGGCCAGGAGGATTGGTCTGGTCCAAGAACCCAGCCACAAAAGAGGAAGGTAGTGAAGTTAGAACAGAGAAGGGACCATGGCAATGATATGGCAATGATAGTTGGAAATGATCACTCTGGAAAAGAACTGAGTGCTTAAAGGAGGTTGAGAGACATGCATGATATCCTTTTAGTAACAGTACTGCAAATCAAAGTGCCTAAAGGAAAATAAGAGCAAAAGAGAGAGAGAGAGAGAGAGCGAGAGAGAGAGAGAGAGAGTACCAGTCCACCATGGAAGGAAACTGGGACATTGATGGTGGAAATGTGTTCTGGTGAGGAGATGTGTGCTGTAACATTGTATGACAAACTCAATTGAGAACAATTTTGTAACTATATATCTTAGTGTTTCAATAAAAAATTGAAATAAAAAATAACATGGGAAAAGAGTCCCAATATAACCTTAAATTAAAAAGAAATGCCAGTCCAACATAAAAACTTGTCACTAGTCTTGTCACTTGTCATACTGAAATCATATTAGGCTGAAAAATGGCATAGAAATTTTCCTTTATGTACACTTTCAAAGTATTTTAAGACATTTACTATTTTTAACTTTGCCAAAATCCGCTATGTATTTTGTACTTCTTTAATAGCATTATTGATGAATGTTTTTATTGACACTATCAACAAATGCTGTAATGATGATACAGACTAATTTTAAATAATATGATGCATTAATTACTCTTGATTTTTATTATTGAAAGCACTAGAATTATTAAAAATAAAAAGAAAGGCGCCAGAGCCATTGTCAAAAGGTAGAGAGTTTGTTTTAAAAGAGGTCAACTAGGTTCCATCCCCAGGCATCACAAATGATCCCTAGAATCCAAGCAGGAGTTCTCCTTGAGTCTGTAGCCAAGAATAAATCCAGGCCACAGCTGGGTGGTAACACCACCACTACCAAAAGAAGTTGAAAAATATATATATATGTATATATATACATATATATATATTTTATATGTATATTATATATATGTATATATATACATATATATATACTTCAGTATGCTTAAAAATAGGGTGGGTAAGAATAAAGCCTTAATATAAAACTGCTCATCTTTCCTTTGACCCCACTCTCCCCACCCTGTCCCCACCCCCAACATTCTTCACACATGTTGAAAAGATTCCAGAAATCCAGATTTAAAACAATTGCTGTAGGTGTCAAAACACAAGTCCTCTAAAAACATCTCAACTGAGAGCTGGATCAATGAGTGTAAGAACACATGATAATTCATTAATTAATTCCCAAATCATTCTTAATAATTAAATGACTATTTTAAAATTCCCTAAATTTGCTATACGTATAAGGAAATGTGAAATCTGTGAAGAAATTGCAAGTGCAAATCCAGTTTTTTTAAAAAAATCCGAATATCAGTCCATTTGCCTAAAGTACTTATCATGGCTCTCTGTGTATGTACAGTAACTATCTATGACCTTCAGAGGAAAAGATGTGACAAGAAAATCATTCTGAAAGGAATGGTAGAGTACAGAACCCTTTTTCTTACCTTGGAGAGAAATCTGGCCTATAAAAGTGGCAATATGAGAAGATTATTAGCAACCCAGCAAAGAGCTCCCTAAGCAGATGAAGATCTGAAGCAAAAAGTAATGTGAGATACAGACAGTCAGAGTGGGAAAGAATATTCTCCCAATATTCTTTATTTTTATATTCTTTATAAGGGGTTAATATCAGGATGTAGCTGGCACTGGTAGAACTTCGCAAGAAGAAAACAGCCAACCCCACCAAAAAATGGGGAGAAGAAATGAACAGAAACTTCCAAAAAGAAGAAATTTAAATGGCAAAATGTCATATGAAAATATGCTTTTCGTCATTAATCATCAGGGAGATGCAAATTAAAACAAAAATATAGTGTCATCTCACACCACAGAGACTGGCAGAGATCCAAAATAAGAACAACTGGTGCTGGTGTGGATGTGAGGAGAAAGGGACTCTCATCCATTGTTAATGGAAATGTTGACTGGTACAACCTTTTTGGAAAACAATATGGATATTCCTCCAAAAACTAGAAATTAAGCTCCTATTTGACCCTGCCATGCCACTCCTGGGAATAAACCCTGGGAAGCCAAAAAATATATATATATATTTATATATCATTATTATAGGTATCATGGTATATATATATGTATATATATATTTATCATGGTATATATATATATATATATATATATATATATATATATATATGATACATATATCCAAGGCCAGGCAAAAATGGATTAGGAGGTCTTGTGAATAGGTGGAATCAATTGCAAGAGTATGGGAGTCAGAAGTTAGGTAAGATAGAGTAGGGGACAGTATGCTAATAATAGTTGGAAATGATAATACCAGCCTAGAACTGAACATTGAACAGAGGCAAAATGATATGAGAGGAGAGAGAGAGAGAGAGAGAGAGAGAGAGAGAGAGGAGAGAGAAGAGGTAAAGAGCCTGCCTTGCGGGGAGGAAATCGGGGACATTGGTGGTGGGAAATGGGCACTGGTGGAGAGATGGATCCTGGAACACTGGATGACTGAAACCCAAACATGAACATCTTTGTAATTGTATATCTCACGGTGGTATAATAAAATAAAAGAAAAGAGTAATGTAGAGAAGCTTCTTGAAAGGCTGCTTGAGCTAGAGTGGCAAAGGCAAAGCAGAAGCCGGCCATGAGGGAAGACATTGCATAGCAAATGACAGGTGAATGAGTTTAGCTGAAATTTGGGTACCAGAAAGCCAAACAAAGAGAAGGAAATTTAAAATCAAATTACTCAGGAATCATAATGCCAAACTATGCAGTTTGACTATTAAAACAGCTATGACATTAGCCAAGCAGCAGAAATGCTGGCTGACTTCGATAGAGAATGTGGAAAGATAGGTCTACAGCTGAATCTAAAACAAAACCATGTTTGTGAAAAATAAACTAGTTCCAGAGGCCCCATTCATTCTCAATAGAACAAACATCTCTGAATGCAGCAGTTATATGTACCTAGGTTGAGAAGTCAACTTGATGAAAGACTAAAACCTGAGCTGCGCAGGAGGAAGAGAGCGGCATGGAATGCCTTCAAAGGCATCGAAGAAATAGCTAAAGGACAAAGAACCTCCGGCTCCGGGCACATCTCTTTGACTCCACTGTTCTCCCAGCATTAACATACACCTCAGAGACCTGGGCCCTCGGAAAGCAGGATGAGAATGCTATGTGGGTCTCCCAGAGAGGAATATGCTTGGAATATCACGCCTCACTCAAGTGAGAGAAGGAATCGGAGTTCTGACCTCGGTCGCTATTCCAGAATCAGGGATGCTGTCTCATTTGCCAAGGCATCGAAAATCATATGGGCTGGACATGTAATGTGATTTGGAGACAACAGCTGGACTACAGCCATTACCGACTGGATCCCATGGTTGTCAAAAGATCACGTGGCCGCCCACCTACAAGATGGTCAGACTTCCTTGTCAAGACCCTGAAGGAACGATTTGAGGCTCTTCATATTCCTGAATCAACCAGATGCCGTTGGGCTACATTGGCACATGATAGGGTCCAATGGAAATGTTACTGGTGCCCGCTTGAGCAAATCGATGAATAATGGGATTCAAGTGATCAAGTGATGACATATTCAGAAAATGTAGGTATAAAATGTGGATATAAAAATAAATACTGTATTCATCTGTGTGTTTTTTAACACAGTACAGCAAATGACTTGAATATAGTTTATTTTATTTTTTTATTTTTCTAAGTTTATTTTATTCTCGTAAGAAGTATTTATGTTTTTTCAGGCCGAGGCTGACAACATTGTGACTTTGCAATCATTTAAGGATAAGTGTGAACCTGTCTTTCTCTTTTGTCTTGTAAGTATGATAATTCTTATTTCAAATGTTTTCTTATTATCACAGATTCTAATTTACAATTAAAGAGCAATTAACCTTGCAAAATTATCATGGCACTTTTTACTGGTCATAAAAAATAAAGAATATTTTTTTGCCTTCTCTGTAATTGCCTATTAATATATTTCACAATATGACCTCTAGGAGTTTATTATGGATTAGTGAGCTATCACATTCTCAATTATGGATTTACACTAACTTAATTGATGAAGAAAATTTTTCAAAAATAATATTTGCCTTTCCTTGGGAAATTATCATAGATGTGTACACTAATAATTACTTATGGGATTGGAAAATTGGAAATTTCCTCACAACCGAACAGGAGATAATTGATTATAAATATTCAAGTATATCTATATAAGAAAATGTCTGTATTATTACCATTTTGCAATATATAGTTCTTTTGTTTTTTTTATTTACAAATATTCATAAGAAAGAATATGGGAAGTGTATTGGCTAATATGACAAAGTTTTTTATTGTGTCTTTGCTGTTTAATTTGCTGTTATGTACTTCTTTTATTTAGACAACATTGATTCGTAACACTTGTTATGTTTTAGGAGTACAGGCTTACACTTCTTTATTTAGACAACATTGGTTCATAACACTTGTTATGTTTTAGGAGTACAGGCTTACGCTTCTTCAAGTATATGAAACCGCACTATAACACCCCCAAAATGCTAGTTCCCCTAGTGCCCACGGTGTTATTTCCACCTGCCATGGAGCAGGGGCTGGGGGGGGGGGGGGAACCGGGGATGTTGGTGGTGGGGAGATGGGCACTGGTGGCGGGATGGGTGCTGCAACACTGTTTGACCAAAACCCAAATATGAACTTTTTTAATTGTATATCTTTGTAATTTTAAAAATAAAAAAAATTAAAATAAAAAAAGAAATTAGAAAGCGACAGAGAGAGAGAAATATGTATGTGTATATAATCCATATATATAGTTATATTAAACATATTTCTGTTGCCCAAAAAGTAGCAACAATCTCAGATTATTGTGCTTGAGACCAGTAAGACTAATGGTTTCTTTATCTATTTCTTCAGAAACTTTTATTTCCTAGTTTCTTAGAGGGTTGCTTTACTTGGCTCAACCTAAGCTCTCTTCTCCCATATTCCTTACTATCTATTACATCACTTCACCAGATGACTAAAGATATTGGCATTTCACTCACAATTTTCCTTGTAAATCTGAGTTTTGACATTCTAGGACTTCATTCTCCATGTTGGTAATCTACATAATCACATTCGCAATTCACCCAATTTACAGTATTTCAATGCCTTAACATAGATCAAAATTACTTTAGTTTTGTTGTTGTCTTGGGGGCCATCTCAAGTGACGCTTGGGCCTTACTCTTGGCTCTTCACTCAGTAATCACTTCTGGTGGTGTTCAGGGAACCGCATGTAGTGCCTGGGATTGGATCAACTGCAAGGAAGGCAAGTGCTTTACTCCCTGGACAATGTTGTTACAGCTACATTTCTTAGAGGAGCTTTTCACTCCATTTGTTTATGTTCCATTAACTCCTCAGCCCATGGCAGAGTCTGGCAAGCTACCCATGGTGTATTCGATATGCCAAAAACAGTAACAATAATGGACCTCATTCCCCACTGATGGAGACATTACTGGCGCCCACTAGAGCAAATCGATGAGCAACAGGAAGACAAGTGATACAAGTAAACTCCTCAGCACATTCAGTTTAATATTTGTTCAATTAATACAACAAATTTGCTGTTGTGAATACATTCAATTAGTTGTTTATTGAAAATATAATAGTCATGTTTAGGATTCAGCATTATGTTCCTCAGATTTTTGAAGAGTGAATATGTGCTCTTTCTTAAAATGCTGTCATTTTTGGGGTGATAGTTCAGCCAGTAGGTCATTTGCCTTGCATGCGGCTGGGCCATACTGGCCCGAGTTCAATCCCTGGCATCCCATATGGTCCCCCAAGCACCAACAGGAGTAATTCCTGAGTGCAGAGCCAGGAGTAACCCCTGAATATTGCCAGGTGTGACCCAAAAAGCAAAAAAAAAATGCTGTCATTTTTGCTGGGGTGGTTTGCTGACTTTTTAATAGTGCGATTTATTTTTGCACTCAGATGTTACTCCTCTCTGCACCTCTTTCATCGGTTATACCCTTCTCAGTTATTAATTCTTGTCATTATCATGATAGTCTCCTTAAAATATTTCAATTACACAGAGTTTTGTCACCATTTCTATGTCAGTGACAATTTTTCATCATTAACTAAATTTTTTTCATATAACCTCCTAAAGATCACTGGTCTTCCTGTTGTTCTTTGATTTGCTGGAGCAGGCACCAGTAATATCTCCATTTGTCCCTGTCATGTGCTAGTATAGCCCAAGGGCCTCTGCTCTCTCCAGGAACATGAAGAGTCTCAAACCATTCCTTCAAGTCATGGGAGTGAGGTCTATTCTAGTTACAGTCTTTGGCATATCAAATACAACACGGGTAGCTTTCCAGGGTATGCTGTGCAGGCACTCTCAGTTTTTGCATTTACTGATGTACCACACAACCAATGCGGTTGTGCACAACAGGAAGAGCCGGTAGCAGCTCCATCTGTGTCTGTGAAATAGGCTTCTATCTACGGTGGGTTTCTGACGAGCTAGGCTTGAGATTGGCTTCTTTTTTGGGTGGAGTTCTGACGAGCTGTGGCATCCAGACATTGAAAATGGTTGTCCAAATGGTACGGGGGGTTATTCTGGCTTCTTCCAAGACTCTATTGGGGTGGGGGCCCAGGGCCCGAACCTGCCCCTCCCTCCTGGATGCCTCATGATCAGCCGAGCATGGGGAAAGCCGGTAGCAGCTCCATCTGTGTCTGTGAAATAGACTTCTTTCTAGGGTGGGGTTCTGACAAGCTGAACTTGAGATTGGCTTCTCTCTTGGGTAGAGTTCTGACAAGCTGTGGCATCTGGATGTTGAAAATAGCTTTCATCGTGGTGTGGGGGGTTCCTCTGGTTTCTTCGGAGGCTCAGATGGAGTGGGGGGCAAAGGCCCAAACCTGCCCTCCCTCCTGGACACCTCATGATCAGCCAAGAATCGAAGAGCTCCTGATGTATACCCCTTTCAAAAGCATTATCCAAAGTAATTCAATACCAGAAAAACCAAACCTCTTCATGAAATATGATTTTGACTGTTATATTATTCAATGAATAGCATCTTAAATTGTCTAGTTGTTTTTAAGGCCACAGAGGCATAACAAGAGTAATCTTAATAATGAATTGTTTGCACATCATACCAATCCACAACAGTCTTTGTATTTGTTAGTTTGACCACTCACATATTTCTCAAACGCATATTTTTTTTCCATTTCTATCATCAATACATAGACTGAACATCTCTCATCCCAAATAGCTTCAGGTTGGTATACAAATATCATCTCTTGCTTGGTAGTGCCAACCCATTTCTCCATTTGGTAGGTGAAATGATCTTTTCAAACAACAGTTCTAATCTTGCTCGTGACTGAATTTAAACATTGCAAAGACCTCCCACTGCACTAGGGCAATGAATGCATTTTTCCACAACTGCAAAAACCCTTTATAATCTAGTCACCCTCTCTGATGGAGTTCATCTACTTCCAAGCATTCTATCACTTGCAGCTTGCCTTTTTCAATGGCTATATACCTTTCCTGAGAACCTTTACACCTCTATTCCCTTTGCCCAAAATGTTCAATCTGTTTTTTCTCCTTTTATTTTTCTGTATCTTCCTCATCTCCCACCTCCTTTTGTATCCTCCTCACCTTCCACCTCCTTTTTTGTCTCCTTATTTCTTATCTAGACTTCACATTTTAAACCAAGAATACATCCCTCACATTGATTAGTATTTTTGTGATTTTTTTTCTTTGTTCAGGATAAATCCTTGTAGATAGTCTTACGGATATATAGCTCTCTTGGTGCTACTTGGCAGGTTTAATGTCTCACATGCATTTGTGATTCCTATGATAGGCATTTTTTGGGGGAAAGGGACATCTGTTGGTGTCTAACGCTTATTTCTGGTTCTTTATTCAAGGATCACATTGACAATGCTTGAGGTACTTTATTGTAGTGCCAAAGATTACAATCCAGTTCACATGCAAGTCAAGTTGGTTCCTTAAACCCTGTACTATACTTGCAGTCCTGTTGGTGAGACTTTTTGAAAAAAAAATAGACCAAATCTATTATTCTATAGCATCCGATGTTATGTTGGTATGCTACAAATAAACAAGTGTTTAGTATATATGTTGAAAGAATAACGAAAAGGACAGTGTGGCAAATATAATTTGGAGGAGTCTTCCAATTGTGGATCCATTCTCCTGACCCTTGTTTCTTATGTCTTGGGTATTAGTCTCACGTTTTTTATAATTTATTAAAGCACCATGAACGATACTAACAATGATGTTCATGTTTGAGTTTCATTCTTACAGTGTTCCAGCACCCAGCCATCCACCTGTGCCCACTTTCCCAAGAAAGTCCCCAATTCCTTACCCCCTTCCCTAGCCTGCCTTTATGGCAGGTTCTTTATCTCTTTTCCCTCTTTCTCTCTCTCTTTTTCTCTTCCTTCACTTACATATGTGGATTGCAAAACGTACATTTAGCGGTTATTATGTGTATCTTTTTGCTTATATTCAATGCTCAGTTCTAGGGTGTTATTATCACTTTTAACAATTATTAGCACACTGCTCCCTTCTCCGTCTTACCTAACCACTGACTCCCACATGTTTTTGGTAGGTTTCCCCCTTTGACAAGACCTTCTGATCCACTTTGACTTTGACCTTGGATATTAGTTTCATTATATATATATATATATATATATATATATATATATATATATACATATATATTTATTTGCATTTATTTGCATTATATATGTATATATGTATATATACATATATACATATATAATGCAAATAAATGCAGTCATTCTATATCTTTCTTTTTTTCCTTTTGGCTGATTTCACTCAGCCAAACAAACATGATGACCTCTCAGTATCTGTACAACAAACGATAATGCCCAAAAGAAAAGAGAGAGAAAGAAATAAGGAAAGTGCCAACCACAGAGACAGGCTGGGAAGAGAGAGGCGGGGAAGTCAAAAGGGGGCATGGTGGTTGAAAATATACATGAATGTTGGAACATTCTGTGACTGAAACCTGGTCATGAACATCTTTGCAACTATGTATCTCACCGTGTTTCAATAAAAAATTGAAAAATAAAAATAAATGGAATGGTGAGATCCTGGTGGTGAATCCGTAATACAGCTCATGAAGGATCTTGATGTATTGGGTTTGAACACCGTGTTTGGCAAGGGCTTCGATGACTGCTTCAGTCACCACAGAATCAAAGGCTTTCTGTAAATCAATGAACATGAGACAGAGCAGCATCTTGTACTCCCTACAAACCTCAATGAGCTTGGTTGCTGTGTGGATATGGTCGATTGTGCTGAATCCTTTCCAGAAGCCTGCTTGCTCGCATGGTTGTCCTTCATCTAGTGTTCTGCTAATCCTGTTCAGGATGACTCGTGTAAACAGCTTGTAGATGACGGACAACAGGCAGATGGGGTGATAGTTGCCAATGTCGTAAATGTCTCCCTTCTTGAACAGTAGAACTGTCCTTCTGGTTTTCCATTGGGAGGGCACCTTTCATTCGACAGGTAGCGTGTGAAGAGCCGAGCTAGTGTATTGATGACTACCGAAGGCAGATTCTTCAGGTGTTCGGGTCTGACTTTGTCTGGGCCTGGTGCTGTTCCCTAACGACGAGATAGCATGTCGGATTTCAGAAGGGAGAATGTTGGGAATGACATATCCATCCTGTGGAATTTGGTATGTGGGCAGTTGGATGTGTCTATCAAAGAGATTTGAGTAGAAGTCCTGGATAATCTCCATTGCCTTTCTGCAAGATGTGATAGATCCATCAGTGTGTCAGAGGGCAATCATCTTGGTCTTATAGTTGGCGAAGGACAGGCAGGTGGTGTGAATGCTTTTCTCGGCTTCTGCTGTATCTTCCAGTATTTCTGCTCTTCTGTCTTTGAGGTCTTCTTTTATCGCTTCTCTGCACCGTTTAGCAAGCTTGGACGTCAGCATTGGTCTCCTGAAGCTCGCGCCTTACCACGTTGGCGAATGAGCTCAAGAGTTTCTGAAGACAAGCGTCCTTTCCTGCCTTTCTCTCTCTCGGCACTCTTCACACAATCATGGAGGTGCTGAAACAGTCGGTTGTATTCTTCATCGATGTCGTCAATGATGGTATCTTCCCATGTTGCTGCAATGGTGCCAAAGAGTTCCCAGTTGGTGGTCCTTCTGGAAGTTCTCTTCTTAAACTTTGCAGCCTTTTCTCCCCGTTTGTGAAGTAGTATTCTGCATGAATGAGACGATGGTCCGATCCTGTTTGGAATTTGGGGACGACAGCAACATCGGTCAGAAAAAAACCGTATATTTAAGATGATGTGGTCAATTTCATGTGGAACTGTCAGCCAGGAGATTGTCATGTCCAACATTTCACTTCACCCTTCTGGAATTGTGAGTTCCCATGAATGGTCTTGGTGGACATGATGAACTCAGATAGTCTCTCACCCTGTTCGTTCCATTCTAGGCCATGGGTCCCGATGTGGAGTTCTTCAGCCGATCTTCTTGGTCCTATCTTGGCATTAAAATCACCAACTATGATCTTGTAGAAGGTGTGATCTTTTTTATAGAACTCCTCCAGTTCCATGTAGAATTTCTCAAATTCATCTTCTTTATATGTGGATTTTGGTGCGTAGACAATGAAGATAGAAATTGATGGCAGTGGGCCACATCTCTTCAAGTGTAATCTTCCTATCCGGTTTGTTAGGCATTCAAATGAATCAATGTTGATGGCCATGTTCGTGTTTAAAAGGACACCAACGCCACCAACGCCTCTTTCATTGCATGTTCCAAGGAACAATTCTTCTCCTGTGTCCAATACAGCATGATGCGACTGATGCCTCATCTCAGTCAGACCAAGGATATCGTACTTGATCTTTTGAGCTTGCAGCATCAGATCCTCATTATATGCTTCCGATGCCAGCGTACGTGCATTAAAAATACAGACAGTCAGTTTAGTCCTTTTTCATTTTTGCATCCTAGGATGGCCGTGAAACTTTATCAGGCACTGCTTGTTTGCCTTTTTTATTGCTGCCGTATTAAGGGCTCTTGCTGGATCAGGAAAATAAACATTTCTGTTACTGGTTTTGGCATATCGAACACGCATCGGACAGCTTGCCAGGCTCTGTGGTGCAGGCGCTATATTCTCATTACTTTGTGGGCTCTCTCAGAGGGGTGGGTAGAATATTTACGGTAATTTGAAGGTAAATCACGGCCGCGCAGCAACCATGTGCAAAGGGGTAAGCTGGTTTCTGCTCTGCTGGGTGTAACTGTATCCATTCTACAAAGAAGTGATCATAGATGTCAAAAGAGGGGTTCGATGGGGTGATAATATTTCACCAAAACTCTTCAGCGCCACCCTCAAGAACATCATGCGGCAATTAGAATGGGAATGAATGGGAGTGAAAATAGATGGTTGGCAACTATACCACCTCCGCTTCGCTGATGACATCGTTCTAATAACACCAAATATTAGCCAAGTGGCACAAATGCTGGCTAACTTCGACCGAGGATGTGGAAAGATAGGTCTACAGCTGAATCTAAAGAAAACCATGTTTATGAAAAATGAACTAGTTCCAGAGGCTCCATTCACTCTCCATGAAACAAACATCTCTGAATGCAGCAGCTATGTGTACGTAGGTCGAGAAGTCAACATGATGAACGACCTAAAACCTGAGCTGCGCAGGAGGAAGAGAGCGGCATGGAATGCCTTCAAAGGCATCGAAGAAATAGCTAAAAGGAGAAAGAACCTCCGGCTCTGGGCACATCTCTTTGACTTCACTGTTCTCCCTGCATTAACATATGCCTCAGAAACCTGGGCCCTAGGAAAGCAGGATGAGGATGCTATTCGGGTCTCCCAGAGAGGAATCTAAAGAGCCCTGCTTGGAATATCACGCCTCACTCAAGTGAGAGAAGGAATCCGGAGTTCTGACCTCGGTCGCTATTCCAGAATCAGGGATGCTGTCTCATTTGCCAAGACATCGAAAATCAGATGGGCTGGACATGTAATTCGATTTGGAGACAACCGCTGGACTAGAGCCATTACCGACTTTATCCCACGGGATGTCAAAAGATCACATGGCCACCCACCTGCAAGATGGTCAGAGTTCCTTGTCAAGACCCTGAAGGAACGGTTTGAGGCTCTTCATATTCATGAATCAACCAGATGCCATTGGGCTACATTGGCACATGATAGGGTCCAATGGAAATGTTACTGGTGCCCCCTCGAGCAAATCGATGAGTAACGGGATTCAAGTGATTTAAGTGATTCAATAATAAATAGAAGTGCCAATTTCTACTAAGAAAGTTTATATACATATATAATTAGAAGTGCTAGAGTTGGAAAATCTTTACAGAACTTTTGAAATGTTACATAGATTGTATTTTCTTTCTTTCTTTGTTTCTTTTTTTTTTTTTTTTTTTTGCTTTTTTGGGTCACACCCGGCAATGCTCAGGGGGTTTCTCCTGGCTCTGAACTAAGGATTTACTCGTGGAGGTGCTTGGGGAACCATATGGGATGCCGGGATCGGACCCTGGGCCGGCATGGGCCAGCTGTGTGTAAGGCAAACGCCCTACCCGCTGGGCTATTGCTCCGGTCCCATTACGTGGATTGTATTTTCTTTATTTGAAAGACAAATTGGAACTGTAGCTAAAAAATCTGTGTTTATAAAGCTGAGATATATTTTCCCATCAATTACATTTTATTTAAAAATGGCTAATTAGGTTAGTTTAAAAAGGCTTGAAGGAAGTTCAAAATAGGAAGGGATGATTGTTCAATTGAAGTATTCTTTATTTATATTAATTTTATTATAATTAAAATAAATTAAATTAATTTATAATTTTATTATCCAGCACCCATCCATCTACCAGTGCACATTTCCCACCACCAATGTCCTCAGATTCCCTCCCCAGTCCCCGCAGACTGCCCCTATGGCGGACACTATTTCTCTTCTCTTCACTTCTCTCTCTCTTTATCTATCTCTCTTTCCCTCTCTCTCTCACTCACTCTCTGTCTCTTCCTCTTTCCCTCCCTCTCTTACATATTGTGGTTTGTGATACATAAATTTAGGGATTATTATGCATATCCCTTAGCCTATGTTCAGTGCTTTGTTCTAGTCTGGCATTACATTTCCGACAATTATTAGTATATTATATTGGTTCCCTCTCTATCTCATCTAACTCCTCTGACCCCTACATACTTATGGTAAATTTCAGCCACTGACAAGTCCTGCTGTTCCATATTTTGCCCAGCCTTGGATATTAAATTAATATCATACTTTTTTATATGGCAGAGCCTGGAAAACTACCATTGGTGTATTCTATATGCCAAAAACAGTAACAATGGACCTCATTCCCAATGAATGGAGAGCGTTACTGGCGCCTGCTCGAGCAAAACTATGAACAACGGGAAGACAAGTCACAAGTGACTTTTTTATATATATCCTACAAATGAATGCAGAAAATAGACAGAAGAAGACCGTCTATCTTCACCCCCCATTCATTTATATCCTAAAAATGAGTGGGAGTGAAGATAGATGGTCGGCAACTACATCACCTCCGCTTCGCTGATGACATTGCTCTAATAACACCAAACATTAGTCAAGGGGCATAAATGCTGGCTGACTTTAACCGAGAATGTGGAAAGATAGGTCTACTGCTGAATCTCAGGAAAACTATGTTCATGAAAAATGAACTAGTTCCAGAGGCCCCATTCACTTTCAATGGAACAAACATCTCTGAATGCAGCAGTTATGTGTACCTAGGTCGAGAAGTCACCATGATGAAAGACCCAAAACCTGAGCTGGGCATGAGGAATAGAGCGGCGTGGAATGCCTAAAAAATCATCGAAGAAATAGCTAAAAGACAAAGAACCTCCAGCTCTGGGCACATCTCTTCAACTCCACTGTTCTCCCTGCATTAACATACACATCAGAGACCTGCATCCTACGAAAGCAGGATGAGAATGCTATTCGGGTCTCCCAGAGAGGAATCGAAAGAGCTATGCTTGGAATATCACGCCTCACTCAAGTGAGAGAAGGAGTCCTGAGCTCCGACCTCCGTCGAGGTTCCAGAGTCAGGGACCCTGTCTCGTTTTCCAACGCATCAAAAATCAGATCGGCTGGACATGTAATGCAATTTGGAGACAACCACTGGACTAGAGCTGATACCGACTGGATCCCATGTGATGTCGAAAGATCTCATGGCTGCCCACCTACAAGATGGTCAGACTTCTTCATCAATTCCCTGAATGAATGGCTTGCATCTCTTTGTATTCCAGAAGTAACCAGATGCATTGGGATACATTGGCATGTGATTGGGTCTAATAGAAATGTTACTGGTGGCTGCTTGAGCAATCGATGACTAACGGGATGTCAAGTGATCAAGTGATCCTACAAATGAATGCAGTCATCCTATATCTGTCCTCTTCCTTCTGACTATTTTCACTCAGCATGGTACTCCATGTCCAGCCATTTATAGGAAAATTTCATAATTAAGTATTACTTCTTGATTTGTCCTGAAATTTAAAGTTTAATTCGTACTTTCTTTTACCTTATAGAATGGAAAAATTGTGGGAAAGATCAAGGGAGCTAATGCACCACTCATTAGTAAAAAAATTCTTACCTTGATTGATGAGGAGAGGAAAGTTGCTCAAGATGAAATGGAACGCCCTGAGGTATTAGGATTGCTGTTTAATTTAATTTATTATCTTTTGTATTGTTTTTCTAAAGCATTTTCCTTCATTTTATAACTTGCTAAATTCTTAAATGGTGAACACTTGTGAGGAATATTTTTACAATATTAATCATAAGACTTATGTAAACTTTAAGCAAATGCATCAAACGATTTTCCTCTGAAAAAAAGATGTTTATTGTCCCATTGTCTATTTTCAGAATTTGGAGTCAAACTAGATGCTAACCAACAGTGAAGTATTATCTGGATTATCTATAATTAATTCCATGTGTTATAATACACCATAGAGTGGAATGTCCTTAGTGTATTCTAACTCAGTATTTATTGATACTGGACGAGTAGTAAGACGTTTTGGCGAAGGGAGGAAATACATTGTTGTAGAATATTTAGAGTAAGACCCTATGTGTGAGGTATATCACCTCTGCAGTAACATAATTACCTATGTAATGCAAAATTAATCATTCAAAATTTAAAAATTAATCACAGGGGCCTACAGGTGTAGCCCAATGGTAGAGTGTCTGTCTGCCTTATATGCATTGAGTCTTTGATTCCTAATCCTGACACCATCCCACGTTGTCATGTGCAATCTATGTCATCATATTAACTCCAGATCCTTTGTGGTACCACCTCCTACAAGCACTGTAACAAAAACGTCAGAGCATGGATATAATTGCATAAGAAAGTAAGTCACTTATGAAAGTGATCAGAAATACGGGTAGGTTAAAAACACGAGTGATGGATGTTATTGAAACACTCAGAGACAAATGAAACAATAAAACAGGAAATAATAAAACAGAGCAAAACAATAAGCTGGAATACCAAAAAAGCAATTCAAAAGATAAGCAAAATAAGGAGCTGATTCTTTGAGAAAATTATACAAGATCAACAATTCACACACAAGACTCACAAAGTAAGGAAGAGAGAGAGAACCCAAATAAATAGAACGAGAAAGGAAAAGGTGAAAGACCTCCCGAGATTATTTTGAGAGTTGGTATGCCACAAGAGAACCTAGAGGAAATGGACAAATTCCTGGATTCCTATAACTCCCAAGGCTGAATCAAGATGTGGGATACCTGAACAGGCCTAAAGGAAAAGAAAGTCAAGGAAATTGAGATGGTTATCAAATCTTACCAGGGGACTGGATGGATATCACAGTATGTAGGAAATTTGCCTTGCTTGTGACTGATCGGGTTGGATCCCCAGCATTCCATATGGTCTCCTGAGGGATGGGTGCTGGAACACTGTATGGCTTTAAACCCAAACATGAACATTTTTATAATTGTCAAAAATAAATAAAATTAAAAAAAAAAAGAGCATCGCTGGGTGTGACCCAAAAAGCAAAAATAAATAAATAATAAGTATTTCAAAACACAAGTCCAGATCCAGGTGGATTCAATAGTGAATTCTTCCAAACCTTTAAAGAGGACTTATTGCCAGTCCTTTTCAAGCTTTTCCAGGAAGTTGAATAAACAGAAACACTCCCAAGCAGTTGCTAAGTTGGATTTAAATCCATCTGAACTTAAGTACAATTAAAAATTATCATTTAATTATAAAAACCACAGTTGTGAGGTTCATTAACTACATGACTTATAGTAAAAACTCTAGATGAGAGCCTTTTACTGAGTTGTACCACTGCAAGGTTCATCAATAAATGCTGGACTTAGAGGTGCCTACAAGAGTATGCTACCTGCACGGCAGAGCCTGGCAAGCTACCCGTGTTGTATTTGATATATGCCAAATACCAGTAACAATTATAGACCTCATTCCGGAATGGATTGGGGCTCTTTATGTTCCTGGAGCAAGTAGATGCCTTGGGCTCTACTAGCATGAGACAGGACATATGGAGATGTTACTGGGGCCCGCTCGGGCAAATCGATGATGAACGGGAAGACAGTGATACAGTGATACCACCGACATGGCAGAGCCTGGCAAGCTACCCGTGTTTTATTTGATATGCCAAAAAGCGTAACAATTATGAACTTCACTCCCATGACCTGAAGGAATGGTTTGAGGCTCTTCGTGTTCCTGGAGCAATCAGATGCCCCTGGAGTGCACTTGCTTGTGACAGGACATATGGAGATGCTACTGGTGCCTGCTCGAGCAAATTGATGAACAAGGTAAAACAAGTGATACACGTGATACAAGTAATAGGGGTTGAAGAACACGGAACATGCTTGTTGGCAGAGAAAGTTCTAATGGGATATGCACTTTTTATACAAATCATACCACCAAACCAACCCATCTTTGATCGGTTTCTGCACATGTAAAATGAAAATGGTTCAATCAACTTTTTGAGCATCATCCGATAACTTTTGAGTAGATCCAACTTCTGGACCCCTCTTAGATATACTGAATTATGAATTCTGGATGCAGATTCCAGAGATCTCTATCTTAACAAGTCCTCTGGGAATATTCATAATATTGAGTATAGTTTTTTTGTTATTTAGATCAATATTTATGGGTAACAATATCCTGTCAAAGAAGCATTTTTGCAAAAGGCATAATTACAATGGCAGCAGTTTTTTTTCAATCCAGCCCTAGTATGCTGAACCAGAGACTCTCAGACATGGGGCAGAGGTGCTACTTGCTCTCTTTGTGCTCAGCCGCTCATGAGGCACCCGGGAGGCATGGCGGGTTCTAGCCCTGGCCTGCCACCCCATCAGAGCCTCAGAACAAGCGAGACGACCCCCCTGACTGCATGGGGGCCACCATCTTCCACATCCGGACTTCCCTCTCGTCACAACTCCACCCAGCAGACCAGACTATCACAGCCTGGATCATCTACACCCACCCTGCAGCAGTTTTTTTTTCCATCCAGCCCAGGTATGCTGAACCAGAGACTCTCAGACATCGGGCAGAGCTGCTACTTGCTCTCCCTGTGCCTAGCTGCTCATGAGGTGCCCGGGAGACTGGCAGGTTCTAGCCCTGGCGTGCCACCCCAGCAGAGCCTTACAATAAGCCAGACGGACAACCCCCTCACTCCATTGGGGCCGCCATCTTCCACATCCAGACTTCTCTCTCGTCACAACTCCACCCAGCAGACCAGACTATCACAGCCTGGCTCGCGCGCTGCTAGCAGCCGCGCAGTTCATCAATAAATGCTTTATTCAGAGGTGACTACAAGAGTATGCTACCCGCACTGCAAGCCTGGCAAGCTGCTCATGTTGTATTTGATATGCCAAATACCAGTAACATTTATATTAGGTCATTCCTATGACCTAATATAATGGTTTGAGGCTATTCATGTTCCTGGAGCAAGCGGATGTCTTTGGGTTCTACTAGCATGAGACAGGACTTATGGAGATATTACTGGTGCCTGCTCTAGAAAATAGATGATGAACAAGAAGATAGTGATAGTGATAATTACAATATCCCCCTCCCAAGTACTGTTGAATGGCAACAGGTTACTTGATTTGGTAAAAACCAGTATTTTAAGTCCATCCACTGAAGGGAGTCTAAAGTCAACTACTTGCCACAAGAGTGTGTGGAGTGGGAGTGAAAGGCACTAGGATAGAGAAGGGACCAGTATAAGAATGATAGTTGGAAATAATTTTTGGCAGGAATTGAGTGCTGAAAGTAGGTAAAGGGGTATACCAGATAACCTCTCAGTGTCTTTATTTCTAATCATAAGGCCCAAAAAGGATAGAGGAGGGAGAGAGAGAGGGAGAGATTGAGAGAGTGACAGAGACAGAGATAGAGAGACTGAGAAGAAAAGTTCTTGTCATAGAGGGGTGAGAGAGGGAAAGTTGTTCGAAATCTACACTGTTGAAGGAACTGGTGATGGAGCATTATATGCCTGATACCCAATCATCAAAAACTTTGTAGCTGTGTATCTCAGTGTGATTCAATAAAAAAAAAATAAAGTCAGCTTGTTAGTTTTCAGCTATGTGGCTGACTAACTGAAAGTATAAGATACAGAACCAGTCCCGAGGCTCTGAACTCTCTTTAAGACTCTTCAAATAATTTTCAAGCACTGCCCTTAGGTAAGCTCAGCCAACCCTTCTCTCTGCTCCTCTAATTCTCTATGCTGCCAGACTCTCTGCTTCTCTAGCTCACTCCTGCCAACCAGGCTGAGAACCCAGTCTCAGCTGACTCCTCAAATGTTTTTCCAACTGTTATATCTCCCCATTATTTGTACCCTGGCCATCCCTTTAAGAGTTAAAGTCCAGCCCTTTAACTCTTATAGGGACCCTAATTAGCTTCTCTAATTTTATTTTGTAGCCTGACTTTGAAGAGTTTATCTCTTTCATGACAAGCACCATCAGCCATATTCTAATTATATCTCAAAAAGAAATAGTTCCTGAGAGAGAACAAGAACCTATTTCTGAGATGGAACCTGAAAACCATTATGATTCAAATGCTTTACGTCACTCAGAGATAATACAAGGCAAGCGAAATAGGTAGGTCAAGTCCATAACATTAACATCGGTAGTGTGCTAGTAGGTAATGAAGTGCAATATGCAAATATTACAAAATTTCAAGGCAGATGATTTATTTTGAAGCCACAGGTACTTTTTCATCAATCAGAATATATATATATATATATATATATATACAATCAACAAAACTGACTGCCCTTAATATTAATGTCAAGAGGTATACAAATAGAAGAATTTTTTTATTTTTGTTTCTAAAGCTGGCTGGGTAACCAAGTCTGACCTCATGTCCTGAGCCCTAGAAATATATTGAGACCGGCAGCATTCCCCCTCCTGCCCACCTAGGTCTTCTCTCCCATTTCATTGCATTCCTCTGAAAATTGTCTGTGCTCTAAAGACACGCAGTGTACTCTATCCTTTTAGCAACCTTTAGGTAAAATCTAAAGGGTTTAGAATCTAAATTCAAGCTTTCAAAATGAATAGTTGATTATTTAAAAAACTATTTGAAAATGTACATAACTAATTTCGACAATGTTTTTAGTACCACGATCTTTTGTGTCTTTTATGCCTCTGAGCCCTGTCGGGTTCAGAGGGGGTTCGACAGGGTGATACCATTTCACCAAAACTCTTCAGCGCCACCCTCGAAACTTCATGCAACAATTAGAATGGGAAGGAATGGGAGTGAAGATAGATGGTCGGCAACTACACCACCTCTGCTTCGCTGATGCCATCGTTCTAATAACACCAAACATTAGCCAAGGGCACAAATGCTGGCTGACTTCGTCCGAGAATGTGGAAAGATAGGTCTACAGCTGAATCTAAAGAAAACTATGTTTATGAAGAATGAACTAGTTCCAGAGGCCCCATTCACTCTCAATGGAACAAACATCTCTGACTGCAGCAGTTATGTGTACCTAGGTCGAGAAGTCAACATGATGAACGACCTAAAACCTGAGCTCCCGCAGGAGAAGAGAGCAGCATGGAATACCTTCAAAGACATCGAAGAAATAGCTAAAAGGACAAAGAACCTCCGGCTCCGGGCACATCTCTTTGACTCCACAGTTCTCCCTGCATTAACATACGCCTCAGAGACCTGGGCCCAATTAAAGCAGGATGAGAATGCTATTTGGGTCTCCCAGAACGGAATCGAAAGAGCTATGCTTGGAATATCACGCCTCACTCAAGTGAGAGAAGGAATCCGGAGTTCTGACCTCCGTCGCTATTCCAGAATCAGGGAAGCTGTTGTTTGCCAAGGCATCGATAATCAGATGGGCTGGACATGTAATGCGATTTGGAGACAACCGCTGGAGACAACCGCTGGACTAGAGCCATTACCGACTGGATCCCACGGATGTCAAAAGATCACGTGGCCGCCCACCTACAAGATGGTCAGACTTCGTTGTCAAGACCCTGAAGGAACGATTTGAGGCTCTTCATATTGCTGAATCAACCAGATGCCATTGGGCTACACTGGCACGTGATAGGGTCCAATGGTAATGTTACTGGTGCCCGCTAGAGAAAAACGATGAATAACGGGATTCAAGTGATCAAGTGATCAAGTGATGCCTCTGAGCACAAAAATTTTTCAGTTTGATTTAAGTATTGTCAAATCTGTGCCTTAAAGAAAAGTTGGAGGCTGGAGAGACAGTATTTTGAATTTGCCTTGTACTTGGTCAACCCTGGTTCAATCCCTGGTACCCTACATGGTCTCCCAAGACCCACCAGAGTTATCCCTAAGCATAGAACAAGGAGTAGTACCAGAGCACAGCAACTCTGGTCCAAAGTCCAAAATAGAAAATTAAAAATATTTTTAAAAAATAAGAAAAGAAAAGTTGATGCTCTGGCCCAGATAACAGATTGTATTACAGTTATTTTGATCCTTTAAATAAATAGGTTCCATGAAATTCTTATTAATGCAACTGGCATAAGGGAAGACAGCATTGAATAGGTGGGTAACATTACTCAGATAAATCTGTATCACATACAGCGTTGAGATTGTGATTATTGATGTCCCTAAGTCCAGTGGGGAAATGAATTTGTAGGGGTTGGAGACATACTACAGTCTGAGGGTATTGTCTCGCCTGCAGCAGAACTGGGTTTGATTCCCTGCACCACATATGAACACACCAATTCCTTCTAGTAGTGCTCCATGAATGCACAGTCAGTGGTAAGTCTTGAGCATTGCAGGGCATGGATGAAAAAGTTCAGTGTTACTCTCAGCTATATGAAAATATTATTTTAAATACTAATGTAGAATGATACAAATAATAGTTAAGAAAACATCGACAATTGAGTCATGTCTTCTGTAGAATATTAGAACATAGAAGAAAAACATGAAAATAAATCTTACAAAACAAAAACGTTTAATAATGTCTAGTTATGTTTAAAAAATAATGAAAATTTGACATCTAAATAATATGTACAATAAATCAGAAGGAAAGTAAAAAATATCAGATGACCTCATTTCAATTCGTGAACTAGAGAAGTATAACAAGGAAGCAGACACTAATACAAAGGCATAGGAACCTGTGAACTGAAAAACGCAAAAGCTAAAGGTAGCAAGAGGTGGTTGATAGCCAAGAGACAGGGAATCAAATAGGGAGAGAGTCCTATGGTGGCTGTGTTATGGTAGTGTAGACTTTGAAGAAGTATAAAATTATATACCTAAAACTGGGGCCGGAGTGATAGTCCAGCGGGTAAAGCGTTTGCCTTGCACGAGGCTGGCCCATGCCAACTCACGTTAGATCCCCAGCATCCCATATGGTCCCCGTGCACTACCAGGAGTAATTCCTGAGTGCAGAGCCAGGAAAAACACCTGAGCATTGCTGGGTATGAGCCAAAAAGCAAAACAAACAAACAAACAAACAAACTGACTTACAATTGTGTAAATAAATACTGTCTCATTAAAAGAAAAATAAATTTAATGACAAAAATTTTGCTTCACAGAAAATACCAGAAGTTGCAACACTGCCTATAGCTTTACAATTTAGGATGTATTCTTCCTAAAGTAAGAAAACACATTGATTTCATGTGTTATTAATATTCAACACTAACCACAGACAGTATTTAGATTATAGATCAATGAGGGTTTTCCACTGCTACAGTTAAAGTAACAGCCTGGAATTGCTGGTACGTGGTGATGATAAAGACTTTGACACTTGATGGATTTTTATTTCTGGTCTAAGATTTTTTACAGACTGCTATCTGTCCACTACTACTCTGATGGCAACTGAGAAGAGGTCACTTACCATAGGGCAAAAAATTCTTTGGCATGAAACTCATCGTATGATGAAAAATACTGCAATCCCTGCATTCTAATAAATGCAGATATTCTCCTGTTGGAGCAAAGAAACAATGCTTAGGGATATATACCGCTCTATACCTCCTTTGAAATAAATGAAGAAAAGACTCAGACAAACAGGAACTAAAGAGGGAAGCCAAAATATAGGAGGGATGGGGGGGAAAAAGGAAATAGATCATCAATTAATATTAATATACAACATCCATATATTACATAACTCTGGGATATTTAAGAATTTAATTTTGACTCCTAGAATAGCAGAAACCCTGGTAGATTCTGAGTTATCTCAACAAAAGTTAAGAGTTTCTGAGTGTGTGGATAGGAGAAAATGAAATGGCAAAGGTAACTGTGATTTTTAAGGATTTTAAAATTATTTTATTTGTAATATTCTTTCATTTTGAGGGGCTCAAAATGAAGTGAAGTAATTGGCAACCTATTCACAAGAAGATAGCACTTCACCAACCACCCCACCACCACACACACATAGATATGAGAGTGTGTGTGAGAGAAAATAAATGGGACAAGCTTTACCAGTTAGTGGATCTAGAGTTCATTGTCCCACACATATCCTGGATAAATTAATTTTCATAATTTAATGACAGATGTGCTACATTTGAAGTATTTTGGTGCTGGAGAAGGTGCAGTAACTTCGTATATCAAAACTAAAAGTGTCAATACTACGTGAATTATATCAACTAAACAATAAAAAATAAAAATTTAAAAGGGGATGTAAACCATGAAATTAAAAAATCTATACATTATTTGAACCTAACGAGCATGGAAATTCAAGAGCACAAATATAATCATGCTAGCATACAAATGGGTTTAATGAAAACTTGTTGAAACATCAATTAAAAACAAAAAAGTGCTAAGTTTAATAAAGGATGCACAATAGAGCTAACATTTATGAGAATAGTAAAAAAAGAGCTCATTTAACAGCGAAATGAATGACTTGTATCACTTGTCTTCCCATTGTTCATTTTCTCCAGCAGGCACCAGTAACATCTCCATATGTCCTGTCATGTAGCGCAAGGTCATCTGCTCTCTCCAGGAACATGAAAAGCCTCAAACCATTAGTTTAGGTCATAAGAATGAGGTCTATAATCGTTACTGGTTTTTGGCATATTAAATACGACACAGGTAGCTTGCCAGACTCTGCTGTGCGGGTGGTATACTCTTCGTAGTAGGCTCTCGGCTCCTGCATTTACTGATAAACCGCACTGGGGAGAGCTCAGCTTTTCTTTTCTCTGGGGTAGAGCTCTGATGGCTGTGGAGTCGGATGTTGAAAATGGTTGCCCTCCTGGTGCAGGGCTCCCTCTGGTTCTTGTGAGGCTCTATTGGGATGGCGGGCCAGGGTTTTTCAATCTAAATTATGCTGACACTCTGTGGGTATCACAGGGTTATAAGGATCAGCATCTGTGCCTTGATGAAATGAAATACTTAAAAATAAAGATAAATGGAAATGAAAAGTCAATGTATCACTGTATTACTGTCTTCCCATTCATCATCGATTTGCTCAATTGGGCACCAGTAACATCTCCATATGCCCTGTCTCATGCTAGTAGAACCCAAGAGCATCTGCTTGCTCCAGGAACATAAAGCGCCTCAAGCCATTACATATGGTCATGGGAATGAGGTCTATAATTGTTACTGGTATTTGGCATATCAAATACGACGCAGGAGGCTTGCCGGCTCTGCCATGGAAATGAAAAGTACATGTGTAATTACATATGATAAGTGTTATGTCAACGGTCTACATAGATACATATAATCTTAAATCTCACAAACAAATTTTCTCACTCTTCAAGAAAAAATGTAGCAGTTGTTTAGAAATTATGACTCACCCACATCTATTTGTTCATTATCATCCAAATTATAATCCAAACTTTGGAAGTAAATAAAAAGTGACCAAAATGGTATCTATTTGAATACATGAAGTATGTTCTTCAGTAACTTTTACTTCAAAGACAAAATTTAAAGAGAAAATAGACACTATTAATAAAACTGCATTTTATGTTCATCTTCTTTCATGAAATACGCACTTTTCCTTTTGAATGATTTAATGAAAGATAGAAACAAATATATACTTGATATTATAGATACAATTTTGCATGAAATTGAACTTTTGCCTTGCTAAGCTCCAACTTATTTGTGAATCAATATCTCGTGTGATTTTCTGAGTGTTTATTAAGCTTTTGATTTATAGTAATCTCAAATTGTATTTTGTATGTGATCAGTTTACTAGAACATCTGGAAAGGAATCAGCTGTCTTCATTTTGTGATGTTGAAAAGATCGAGTAAAAGTGGATAAGCTTATTGATATTTTCTTCCCTGATTTTAAAATTAAGAAGTCCATCAAGTTAGAAAAGATACTGGTGTTGCTTCGACCAGACCTCTTTCGAGAAAGAAAAGGTAAAAAATAAAGCATAAATGAACGACTTGGTATCTGAAACTTGACTAAGTCCTAGAATGGTTGTATTGAAAGATATTTTAATATTTGCCACAGAATTATAAAACATTTGAAATCAATTCAATGTTAATTATCTAATATCTCATAATAAAGAATAAAACGTCACAGTTAAAGAGTTTATAAAGCATTCCAGTAGGAATTTGTTGATGAAAATTTTAACATGGTACAATTATTACATAGCAAAGATGGGAAGATTTAATATCTGAAGCAAATTAGTTCATATGTTCACTTACCCCCTATCAATAGCACTGACTGAAAGAAAGTACTTTGTAAAATGAATCCATTTTGTATTGTACTTCCAATGCTGTATTTAAGAACTCATTGTCATATCAAGGTCATCTAGTTTTTTACCTTGTACCTTATAGTTTAGTATTTCACACTTAGGTCTATAATCTGTATTAGTTCATTTGGGGGGTTCGTGTTCAGTGATTCTTAGGCTTACTCTTGCCTCTGTGCTCAGGGACCACTCCTGGCAGGGCTCGGGAACCATATGTGGTTTCTGTATAGGGCCTACTTTGGTCACATTCAAGGCCTGATCCTTACCCACTGTATTCCCTCTCTGGTCCCCATCTTGGTTAATTTTTATGTGATGACATGCCTTTTTATGTTTTTTTTCTCTATCTGTATATAGTTGTTCCAGCATCATTTGCTGAAAAAGCTATCAATGCCTTTGGTTATTTGTCACAGAGCACTTGGTTCTATTTGTGTGGACCTTTTCAGGATCTGAATAATTTCTGAAACTAGTAATATTAGATCAAAAACATTGCTGTTCCTTCCATATCGAGTTGGTTATATACTAAGTTCTTTAATTTGCATGTAAATTTTAGAATCCATTTCTTAACACCTAAGAAATGGATTTTAGAATTCATTTCTTAATATCTCCATCTATAATTGCAAATTAACTTAAAATTATATTGACTGGGATTATACAGATATCTCTATATATGACTCGCAGACATGGGGCAGGGCTACTACTGGCTCTCCCTGTGACCAGCCGCTCACAAGGCGCCGGGAGGGGATGGTGGGTTCGAGCCCTGGCCCACCACCCCAGCAGAGCCTCTCAACAAGCCAGAGGACCCCCCACTCCATGAGGGCCTCCATTTTCCACATCCGGACTTCTCTCTCGTCAGAACTCCACCCAGCGGACCAGCCTATCACAGCCCGGCTCGCGCGGCGGCTTGCAGCCGCGGTTCATCAATAAATGCTGGACTTAGAGATGCCTACAAGAGTATGCTACCTGCACGGCAGAGCCTGGCAAGCTACCCCTGTTGTATTTGATATACCAAATACCAGTAACAATTATAGACCTCATTTCGGAATGGATTGAGGCTCTTTATGTTCCTGGAGCAAGCAGATGCCCTTGGGCTCTACTAGCATGAGACAGGACATATGGAGATGTTACTGGTGCCCGCTCGAGCAAATCGATGATGAACGGGAAGACAGGGATACAGTGATACAGATATCTGTAGAATTTGGAAATATTGGAATCTTACCAATATTTTGTCTTCCAATACATGTGCTATGATTATGTTTCCACTTATTTTAGAATTTCATCTTTTTCCTCATTTAGATACTCTAAGTATTTTGTTAATTTATAACCACATATTTTGAGCATGGCAATGTGAATAACAGTTTAAATTTCAATCATAATCATTGCTGACATTTAGGAAATAATTTAACTAAGAATTCACTTATGACCTGCAACTGTCTCTCAACAGTTCCAGGAGTTTATTGTTTCTTTGTAATTTTATGTATAGACAATCATCTCACTTTATGAACAATGATAGTCCTATTCCATTCTTCCCAAACAGTAGTATATCATTCATTTCCTTTCCTGTGATTTTTTGGGGGTGGGGAGTGTAGGTACTACCTGCTATTTCTAGTATTCTGTCAAATACTCATAATAAGGAATTTTTCTGCCTTTCTTCCAAGTACAGATATAAAAGATTTTGTTTTCCTCCATTAAGTGGTGAAGTTAGATGAAGTTTTTGTACATGTGCTTTAGAAGTTGAAGAAATATCTATTTCTAAGGTTTTAAGAACTTTTTGAATAACTCATGAATGGTGTTTATTGTCATATTTTCCCACACCTACTGATAAACTTATATTTTTCTTGCATTGCTTGTTCATTTTCAGATTGTGTTAATCAACTTTGAATGTGGACCAGCCTTGCATACAAAAAATAAACTTTGCTTTTTCTGGTAATACATCATTTTCATATTGCACACTAGTAGATTTGATTAATATATTGTTGAGAATTTCCCGTCAATATTATTACTACTTTTTGTCGTACACTCAGTGGTACTCAGGACTCACAACTTGCTATGTGCTCAGGGATTACTCCTGGTGTTCTTGAATTAACCTGGTGTTCTTGAATCAACATGGAAGGCATGCACCCTACCTACTGTACTATCCAGTCCTTTACACATATTCTTTTTTTTTCTTTTTGGGTCACACCCGGCGAGGCTCAGGGGCTACTCCTGGCTCTGCACTCAGGAATTACTCCTGGCGGTGCTCGGGGGACCATATGGGATGCTGAGGATCGAACCCAGGGCCGGCAGAGGCCGGCCGCATGCAAGGCAAACACCGTACCTACTGGGCTATTCTCCAGCCCAACACACATATCTTCTTTTTAAAATTTTTTTAATTTTTAATATTTTATTACACCACTGTTAGATATACAATTCCAAAGATGTTCATGTTTGGGTTTTGGTCATACAGTGTTACAGCACCCATTCCTCCACCAGTGCCCATTTCCCACCACCAATGTCCCCACTTCCCTCCCCCTCCCTTAGCCTGCCTCTATGGCAGGTTCATTATCTCTTTTCTCTCTCTCTCTCTGTCTCTCTCCCTTCTCTTATACATTGTGGATTGCAATGCATACGTTTAGTGGTTATGTGTATCCCTTTGTCTACATTCAATCGTTCTAGGTTGGTATTATCATTTTCAATGATTATTAGCATACTTCTCTGTCTTATGTAACCTATGATTCCCATGCGTTTGCTGTTGATTCCAAGACCTCCTGGTCCATGTTTGGCCTGAACTTGGATATTGTTATTATATATAATATATATACACACACCATACTATATATATCACAGTATGTGTTTATATACATATATTGATATAGAATGACATTATATATATATATATGTATATATAGAATGACTATATAACTATGCACGTAGAGTCATTCTATATCTGTCTATCTGTCTTTTTCCTTCTGGCTAATTTCACTCGATATGATCCTCTCCATGTCCATCCATTTAGAGGGAAATTTCATGACTTCATTTTCCCTAATGGCTGCATAGTATTCCATTGTGTAGATGTACCACAGTTTATTTATCCAGTCATCAGTTCTCGGGCACTCTGGCTGTTTCCAGCTTCTGGCTATTGCAAATAGTGCTGCTATACACAATATATTCTTAAGAGCTTCTTGCAGTAGTTTTTCTTATAATATTTTTATTTGGCTTAGAATTAGAGCAATACTGATATTAATAAATAAGAAAATATTCCCTTTGCTTCTTCACTATCACTATCGTCCCGTTATCATGTATTTGCTAGAGCGGGCACCAGTAATATCTCCCTATGTCCTGTCTCAAGCTAGTAGAACCCAAAGGCATCTATCTGCTTGCTCCAGATACATAAAGAGCCTCAAACAATTATATTAGGTCAAGGGAATGACCTAATATAAATGTTACTGGTATTTAGCATATCAAATAGTACACGAGCAGCTTGCCAGGCTTGCCGTGCGGGTGGCATACTGTTGTAGTCACCTCTAAATAAAGCATTTATTGATGAAGCGTGCGGCCGCTAGCGGCCGTGCGAGCCGGCCTATGATAGTCTGGTCTGCTGGGTGGAGTTGTGACGAGAGGGAAGTCGGGATGTGGAAAATGGCGGGCCCCACGAAGTAGGGGAGGGTGGTCTGGCTTGTTGTGAGGCTCTGCTGGGGTGGTAGGCCAGGGCTAGAACCCGCCATGCCTCCAGGGCGCCTCCACGAGCAGCTGGGCACAGGGAGAGCAAGTAGCAGCTCTGCCCCATGTCTGAGAGTCTCTGGCACAGCATACCGGGGCTGGATTGAAAAAAAAAAAAACTGCTGCAGGGTGGCTGTTGATGATCTGGGCTGTGATAGTCTGGTCTGCTGGGTGGAGTTGTGACGAAAAGGGAAGTCGGATTTGAGAAATGGCGGGCCCCATGGAGTAGGGGAGGGTGGTCTGGCTTGTTGTCAGGATCTGCTGGGGTGGCAGGCCAGGGCTAGAACCCGCCATGTGTCCCAGGTGCCTCACGAGCTGTTGGGCACAGGGAGAGCAAGTAGCAGCTCTGCCCCATGTCTGAGAGTCTCTGGTTCAGCATACCTGGGCCGGATTGAAAAGGAAACTGCTGCAGGGTGGCTGTCGATGATCCGGGCTTGATAGTCTGGTCTGCTGGGTGGAGTTGTGATGAGAGGGAAGTCCGGATGTGGAAAATCCTGGCAGTGCTCATTAATTATTCCTGGTGATACGCAGGGGCCTATATAGGATGGTGGGGATCGAACCCTGGCCGGTCACGTGCAAGGCAAATGCCCTCGGCTCTAGACTATAGCTCCGGCCCCATATCTTTTATGAAGTCAAGGGTGAGTTCCTTGTGAATACTTTCCTACATTCATAACTGTCATAAGGGTTTTCTCCTGTGTGGATTCTCATATGCTTATTGAGATGTGACTTCCATAAGAAAGTTTTTCCTACATTCATTACATTCGTAGGGTTTTTATCCTCTGTGAATTCTCAAATGTCGGGTGAGGTATGCACTCCATGAGAACATTTTCCCACATTCTTTACATTCAACGGGTTTTTCTCCTGTGTGAATTCTCAAATGTCGAGTGAGGTTTGTCTTCCATGAGAACATTTTACCACATTCTTTACATTTATAGAGTCTTTCTCCTGTGTGAATTCTCATATGCTGAGTGAGGTATGACTTCCACGAGAAAGTTTTCCTACATTCTTTACATTCATAGGGCTTTTCTCCTGTGTGAATTCTCATATGCTGAGTGAGGTATGATAGCTGTGAGAAAGTTTTCCTACATTCTTTACATTCATAGGGCTTTTCTCCTGTGTGAATTCTCATATGCTGAGTGAGGTATGATAGCTGTGAGAAAGTTTTCCTACATTCTTTACATTCATAGCATTTTTCTCCTGTGGGAATTCTCCTATGTCCAGTGAGGTTTGACTTCAGTAAGGAAGTTTTACCAAAAGCTTTACACTCACAGAGTATCTTTGATTTGTGAATTTTCCCATGAATGAGGTATGACTTCCATGTGAAAATTTTCCCACATACTTCACATTCCAAGGGTTTCTCTTCTGCATACATTCTCTGATGATGATTCAGAGGAGATGTGTAAAAATATATTTTTATCGTTTATTCTTTAAATGGCTCTAGTACTTGATATTTATTAATTTTATTTCTGAATCTGGATCCACACCTGTCAATGAATAGAGTTTACTCTTCTATTAAGGGATTATTCCTGATAGGTCTGCTTTTAATAAGATTACTAAATTTTAATTCACCTGCTTTAGTAGATATAAAGTATTCATACATTATTATTTTTTTGAACTTTTTGTGTGTAGTGTCCTTCAAGGAATTAGTACTTTTCATGTAAGTTATAAAATATGTATACTTAGCTATTAATGTTTTCTTTTATTTTCTCATCACCTGTACCTTCCCTCTCCTCTCAGTTTGGACTTCACACTTCTAGTGTACATCATTGTCTTTTTTACACCAATTCCTTCTTATTACTCAGTTTTTTTTTTAAATTTTTTTTATTTTTAAATTACAAAGATATACAATTAAAAAGTTCATATTTGGGTTTTGGTCAAACAGTGTTGCAGCACCCTTCCCGCCACCAGTGCCCATCTCCCACCACCAACGTCCCCGGTTCCCTCCCCCTCCCCCAGCCCTGCTCCATGGCAGGTTCTTGATTTCTTTCCATTTCTCTCTCTTTCTCTTTTCCTTCCCCTCCAGACTATGGATTACAGAACATGCATTAAAGGGTTATCATGTGTATCCTTTTTGCCTCTATTTAATGCTCAGTTCTAGGTTGGCATTAGTACCCTCAACAATTGTTAGCACACTGTTCCATTTCTGTCTTACCTAGCCTCTGAATCCCACACGTTTGTGATAATTTCCACCTTTGACAGGACCTCCTGATATATGTTTCACTTGACCTTGGATATTGGTATCATAATATGTACCTATATATTTATGTTATGCAGATAAATGCAGTCATTCTGTATCTGTCTCTCTCCTTCTGGCTAATTTCGCTCAACATAATCTTCTCCATGTCCATCCATTTGTAGGCAAATTTTATAACTTCATTTTTCCTAACAGCTGCATAGTATTCCATTGTGTAGATGTACCAAAGCTTTTTATCCAGTCATCGATTTTCGGGCACTCTGGTTGCTTCCAGATTCTGGCTATTGTGAATAATGCTGCTATGAACATAAAAGTAGGGATGGTGTTTCCGCTGCGTATTTTTGGCTTCCCAGAGTAGATTCCCAGGAGTGGTATCGCTGGGTCAAATGGGAGTTCAATTTCTAGTCTTTGGAGGAAAGTCCATATTGTTTTCCAGAAAGGCTGTACCAGCCGGCATTCCCACCAACAATGGATGAGTGTCCCCTTTTTCCCCACACCCACGCCAGCACTTGTTGTTCTTGTTCTTTTGAATATGTGCCAGTCTCTGTGGTGTAAAGTGGTATCTCATTGTTGTTTTGATTTGCATCTCTCTGATGATTAGTGATGATGAGCATTTTTTCATATGTTTTTTGGCCATTCGAATTTCTTCCTTGCTGAAGTTTCTGTTCATTTCTTCTCCCCATTTTTTGATGGGGTTGTTTGTTTTCTTCTTGTAAAGTTCTACCAGTGCCTGATATATCCTGGATATTAACCCCTTATCAGATGGGTATTGGGTGAATATTCTTTCCCATTCTGTGGACTGCTTTTGTATCTTAGTCACTGTTTCTTTTGAGGTGCAGAAGCTTTTTAGTTTCATGTAGTCCCATATGTTTATCTTTTCTTCTAGTTGCTTTGTTAGTGATGTTTCATCTTTGAAGATGCCTTTAGCTTCAATGTCATGGAGGGTTTTTCCTATATTTTCTTCAATGTACTTTATGGATTCAAGTCTGATATTGAGATCTTTAATCCATTTTGATCTGATTTTTGTGCATGGTGTTAGACACAGGTCCAAATTCATTTTTTTACATGTCGCTGCCCAGTTTTCCCAACACCACTTATTGAAGAGGCTTTCCCTTACTCCATTTTAGACTCGTTGCACCTTTATCAAAGATTAAATGATCATGTGTTTGAGGTTGGGTGTCAGGATACTCAATTCTATTCCATAGGTCCACGGGTCTGTTTTTATTCCAATGCCATGCTGTTTTAATTACTACTGCCTTGTAGTACAGTTTGAAGTTGGGTAAGGTGATGCCTCCCATCTTCTTTTTCCCGAGGATTGCTTTAGCTATCCTTGGGGGTTTATCGTTCCATACAAATTTCAGGATTGTTTGGTCAATTTCTTTGAAGAATGTCATGGGTATCCTTATAGGGATTGCATTGAATCTGTACAGAGCTCTAGGGAGTATTACCATTTTGACAATGTTGATTCTCCCCATCCATGAGCAGGGAATATGTTTCCATTTCCTTGTGTCCTCTTTTATCTCTTGGAGCAGTGTCTTGTAGTTTTCTTTATACAGGTCCTTTACACACTTGGGTAAGTTGATTCCTAGGTATTTGATTTTCTGTGGCACAATTGTGAATGGAATTGTTTCCTTAATATCCCTTTCTTCTCTTTCGTTATTTGTATATTGGAAAGCCACCGACTTTTGCGTGTTGATTTTGTATCCTGCCACTCTACTATATGTGTCTATTGTTTCTAGGAGTTTTTTGGTAGAGAGTTTAGGGTTCTCTAGGTATAATATCATGTCATCTGCAAATAATGATAGCTTGACTTCTTCCTTGCCTATCTGGATGCCCTTGATGTCCTTTTCTTCTCTGATTGCTATGGCAAGTACTTCCAGTACTATATTGAATAAAAGAGGTGAGAGTGGGCAACCTTGTCTTGTCCCTGATCTCAGGGGGAAGGCTTTCAACTTTTCCCCATTGAGAATGATGCTCGCTGTGGGCTTTTGGTAGATGGCTGTAACTATCTTGAGGAAAGTCCCTTCAATTCCCATTTTCTGGAGGGTTTTAATCATGAACGGGTGCTGGATCTTGTCAAATGCTTTCTCTGCGTCTATTGATAGGATCATATGGTTTTTTATTTTTTCTCTTATTGATATGATGTATTATGTTGATTGACTTGCGAATGTTGAACCATCCTTGCATACCGGGATGAATCCTACTTGGTCATGATGTATAATCTTCTTGATGAGTCTTTGGATTCTGTTGGCTAGTATTTTGTTGAAGATCTTAGCATCCGTGTTCATCAGGGATATTGGTCTGTAGTTTTCTTTCTTTGTGTTGTCTCTCCCTGCTTTGGGTATCAGGGTGATATGTGCCTCGTAAAAGCTGTTTGGGAGTGTTTCTGTTTCTTCTATTTCCTGGAAGAGCTTGAACAGGACAGGCAGTAGGTCCTCCTTAAAGGTTTGGTAGAGTTCACTAGGGAATCCGTCTGGACCTTGGCTTTTGTGTTTGGGAAGACTTTTAATTACTGTTTCTATTTCCTCGATGGTGATAGGCTTATTCAGGTATTGGAGGTCTTCTTGTTTCAGCCGTGGGAGGTTATAGGACTTCAGGAATTGATCCATTTCTTCTAGATTCTCATGTTTCACGGCATACAGGCTCTCAAAGTAATCTCTGATGATCTTTTGGATTTCTGTGGTTTCTGTTGTGATGTCACCCTTTTTATTTCTGATTCTGTTTATTTGGGTTCTCTCTTTCCCTGTCCTTACAAGTCTTGCCAATGGTTTGTCAATCTTGTTTATTTTTTCAAAAAACCAGCTCTTGGTTTCATTAATCTTTTGGATTGTTTTTTTTTGGTTTCCAACTCATTGATTTCCTCTCTAAGTTTTATTATTTCCTTTTTTTCTGCCTGGGTTGGGCTCCTTTTGTTGGTCTTTCTCTAATGCCTTCAGCTGTGTAGTCAGGTTATTTATGTGGGCCCTTTCTTGTTTCCTGATGAATGCTTGCAGAGCTATAAACTTCCCTCTTAACACGGCTTTTGCCGTGTCCCACAAGTTCTTATAGTTGGTGTCTTCATTTTCATTTGTTTCCAGAAATCTTTGGATTTCCTGTTTGATTTCTTCTATGACCCATTTGTTGTTCAGGAGTGGGCTGTTCAGTTTCCAGGTGTTTGGTTTGACTCCCTGTTTCTGTGTATGGTTAACTTCCATTTTCAGTGCATCATGGTCTGAAAAGATAGCTGACACAATTTCTATCTTTTTAATTTTATTGAGGTATGCTTTGTGGCTCAGCATGTGGTCTATCTTGGAGAATGTTCCATGTGCACTAGAGAAAAATGTGTATTCAGCTTTTTTGGCATGAAAAGCCCTGTATATATCTACTAGCTCTCTTTCTTCCATTTCTTCCTTGAGGGCCAATATTTCCTTGGTGAGTTTCAGTCTTGTTGATCTATCCATCGTTGATAGAGCAGTGTTGAAGTCTCCAACTATTATTGTGCTACTGTCAATGTCTTCTTTGAGGTCTCTTAGCAGTTGTTTTATGTATTTTGCTGGCCCCTCGTTGGGTGCATATATGTTTAGTAGTGTAATTTCTTCCTGGTGTACATACCCTTAAGTAATAAGAAATGGCCTTCGTTGTCCCTTCTAACCTTTTTCAGCCTGAAGTCTATATTATCTGATACTAATATGGCCACACCAGCCTTTTTGGAGGAGTTGTTTGCATGGAGAATGGTCTTCCAACCTTTGACTTTGAGTCTGTGTTTGTTCTGATTATTCAGATGTGTTTCTTGTAGACAGCAGAATGTTGGGTTCAATTTTTTAATCCATTTTGTTACTCTGTGTCTCTTAATTGGTGCATTTAGACCATTGACATTGAGAGAGATTATTGTCATCGGATTTTTGTGCCATCTTTCTGTTTTTGCTTGTTGTGCTTATGGGTTTGGTCGTATTACAGTAGACCCTTCAGTCCTTCTTTTTAAAGTTGGCTTTGAGTCCATGAAGTTCCTGAGTTGTTGCTTATCCATGAAGTTGTGTATCTTTCCTTCATATCTGAATGTGAGTCTGGCCGGGTAAAGAATTCTTGGTGAGGCCTGCAGTTCATTGAGCCTTTTCACAATATCCCACCATTGTTTTCGGGCTCGGAGTGTTTCATCAGAGAAGTCTGCTGTAAATCTTAGAGATGTTCCTTTGTACGTGATTTCCTTCTTTGATCTTGCTGCTTTCAGTATTCTATCTCTATCTATAGTTTTTGTCATTTTAATTAAGATGTGTCTTGGAGTATTCTTGTTGGGGTTTCTTTTAGCAGGTATCCCTACGGGCCTCCTGGATCTTGAGGCAAGTGTTTTTTAGTTCGGGAACTTCTCAGCAATGATGGCTTTGACAGTTTCTTCTTCATCAGGGTTTTCTTCTTGCCCTTCTGGGACCCCAATGATCCGTATGTTGTTTCTTCTGGCTTCATCCCGATTATCTCTTGTTGTCTGTTCGGTAATTGTGAGTCTTTTTTTCTATCTTCTGGTGTTGTGTAGAGAATCTTTGGAGCAGCGTCTTCGAGATCACTAATTCTTTCTTCAGTAGCTATTATTCTGCTATGATGGCTTTCCACTGTGTTTTTCATTTCATTTACCTCATTTTTAATATATGTCATTTCCATTTGCATTTTCCTCACTTCTTCTAACATGTCCTCTTGTATTTTATTGAGTTTGCATTCCATTGCTTCTTTGAATTCCTTATGACTCCTTAACATTTCTTTCCGAAATTCCTTATCAGAGAGGTTATACAACTCATTGGTATTGCTTGGCTCATCTGGACTAGTGACTTCACTCACAGAGCTGGATGGAACTTTGCGTTGCCTTACCATTATGACTATTGTAGGTTGCAAATGTGGGGTCTTGGATGACAAGATAGTACAGTTAGTAGGTGTCTGGTCTGTTTGCGGGGTTTGGGTGGGTAGCAAGGATGCTAGGAACCAAGTTTCACTGGTACCTCATGCAAGATAGGTAGTAAGAGGGTCGCTAGCGTCCGCGCGGTTTTGAGTTTTGGGATGATCCTGGAAGCGCAGCGCCCAAGGGTCCGCGGTGAAACCAAGGCAGTTCGCCTTGGTTCCCGTTGATGGAGTTTCCGCTCTTCCCTGGGGCAGTTTGGGTCCGGGAGACGCAGGGGACACGCACACACCTGGGGGGGAGATTTTCAGCTGGTCCGGGAGCGCCTATTACTCAGTTTTTTAAAATATATTTTATTTTTTAAAATTTTTATTAAAGAACCATGGTTTTAAAAGTTACTGATAGTTGAGTTTTAGGCAATCAATAATTTAACAAAAATCCCTCCACCAGTGTCAACTTCCCTCCACCAATGTTCCCAGATTTCATCCCCACCCAAATCACCACTCAACTTTACAGGCAAATTGCAAAGTTTCCATTGTTGCCAGTTAGATCTGATGTTTTAGTTCTGTTGAATCTGTGTTTTGGGTATATAGTTATACTCCTCACTTATATCCCTGGTATGAATCAAGTACTGACACCTGTATACCCATTACTTCTCATTTTCTTCTCCCTCCCCTTGATGTCTTTCCCTTTCCCCAATCCCTTCTCAAAACACTAGGGTCAAAAGGTGATCTAGGCATCCCCCGATAATACAATTCATTTCCTCATCTGGTATTTTATATTCAACAGATAGAGAATCCTGTATTTTTCTTAATTCTTCAGCAAATTTTACTCAACATACCTTTCAGTTCCAGCCAAGTTGCAGCAAGCGGCATGATTTCACTGATTTTGCAGCTGCAGGAGTATTCCATTGTGTACAAATACTACATCTTCATAATCCATTCATCTGTCTATGGACACTTTGGTTGATTCCATATCTTAGCTTTTGTACTGAGTACAGCAATGAATTCTGGTGTACATATGTCCTTTTGAAAGTGTTTTGCTGTCCTGGGGAGAGAGCCCAAAGGTGGAATTGCTGAGTCATATGAGTGTTTAATTCTACGTTTACTGAGAATTATCCATACTGTTTTCCACAGGGGTTGTACTAGACAACCTTTCCATCAGCGGTGGATGAGTTTCTTTTTCACCATACCCAAGCCAACATGAAAATATTACTACTATTTTTGATAGGTGCCATTCTCACAGGTGTGAGATGTTATCTCGTTATCATCGTGGTTTGGGTTTCTCTGATGATGCTGAGCATTTTTCATGTGCCTACTGACCCTCTGCCTGTCTTCCTCTGAGAAGTGTTATTCATTTCACTGTGAAGTTTTTTCCTTTGACAAAAATTGCTTGAATATAAAAATAAACAAAATTGAGTGACATGAAAGCTAAAGCAGAGAAACATCGATGGTTCCCAAGTCCGCTTCAGATGAACCTTTTTCTCTGCTTCCCTGCAACAGGAGATTTTAAAAGAAATTATTTCTGTTTATGAACTGATTTGCTAATTAACATATTCTTACATCCCACTAATTGTGTTTTTACCAGTACTGTTCTTATCACAAATTCCAAATTGTGAAATCCAGGTTTGAAATAGCCGGTCATATAGTCACAACTCTTAAAAGCATTGAAAGAGTTTTCTGCTATTTGTCTGATCACCTTATACCAATTAAAATCCTACCTCCTGTTCTGTGAAACAGACATCATTTCTTTCTAAGTAAAACACATCTTCCCTTTATGAAGATACAAAGGTTTAACCCTTTGATCTCTTTAAATGATTAGTTAAAATATTTAGTTTTCACCGGGAAGAATTTTAGATACAGGCATTACTACAGCATATTGCTATAGTGGTATGCAAATATTGCTGATAAGTATAATAAAAAGTTATTAATGAAAAAGAGAAAAATAGAAATATTTATCACACATTAATGATCAATTAATTTTTTGGTTGAATTCTAGTCTCAGTTTTTGAGCAGTTTTATATTTATTGTTTGTTTGCATTTGGCAATAAGTAGTAACTCATCATTTTCCTGTATCTATTGCTACTATTGTGGCTCACATCAAGAAATTATAAAATAATTACAAATTAAGTATAATTTAATTTAGGTAAAAAAAATTTTGTTTGCTTTTTGGGTCACACCCGGCTATGCTCAGGGGTTTTTTCATGGCTCTGCACTCAGGAATTACTCCTGGCCGCACTCACGGGACCATATGGGATGCGGGGATCGAACCCGGGCTGGCATGGGCCGGCTGCATTCAAGGCAAACGTCCTACCCGCTGGGCTATTGCTCCTGCCCCCATAATTGAGGTAAAATTTATATCATATTAAATGTTTAGGGCCCATATGGACTGCACCTGCTGCTGCTTGAAGACTGACAGGACTATAGTCAGTGACACTCAGGGGCTTTGAGCTGCCAAGCAGTGAAATTAGGGCCGAGTGCTCTGTTACTTTTTCTACCTCTTGTGCTATCTCCCCCAGCTGCAACATCTCCACTTCCAAATCACTGTCACTGTCACTGTCTTCCTATTCATCGTCGATTGGATCAAGCAGGCCCCAGTAACATCTCCATATGTCCTGTCTCATGCTAGTATAGCCCAAGGGCACCTGCTTGCTCCAGGAACATAAAGCGCCTCAAACCATTCCATCGGGTCGTGGGAATGAGGTCTAAAATTGTTACTGGTATTTGGCATATCAAATACAACACGGGTAGCTTGCCAGGCTCTGAGGTGCAGGTAGCATACACTTTTAGTCATCTCTAAATCCAGCATTTATTGATGAACCGCCCGCATGAGCAGGACTGTGATAGGCTGGTCTGCTGTGTGGAGTTCCGACTAGAGGGAAGTCCGAATGTGGAAAATGGAGGCCCTCATGGAATGAGTGGTCGTCTGGCTTGTTGCGAGGCTCTGCTATGGTGGCGGGCCAGGGCTAGAACCCGCCATACCTCCCCGGACACCTCGTGAGCGGCTGGGCACAGGGAGAAGCAGTAGCAGCTATGCCCCATGTCTGTGAGTCTTTGGATCAGCATACCTGGACGGATTTAAAAGACTGCTACAGGGGTGGATCTCGATGAACCCGGGCTGTGATAGGATGGTCTGCTGGGTGGAGTTCTGAACGAGGGTAAGTCTGGATGTGGAAAATGGAGGCCCTCATGGAGTAGGGGGTCGTCTGGCTTGTTGCAAGGCTCTGCTTGGGTGGCAGGCCAGAGCTAGAAGCCGCCATCCCTCCTGGGTGCCTATTGATTGGCTGGGCACAGGGAGAGCCAGTAGCAGCTCTGCCCCATGTCTTTGACATTGGATTTAATGTAGGACATCAAATTAAGCTGCCCCGGATTCTCAAGCAGGGTCCTGGCTGCTCCTTCCAACCCCAGTTGGAATAATACTTCCAAAGATTTTATCAATATTTTATTTCTCAGTAGCATAGCATCTATAATCAGCATAATTTTAAAAAGTGCTTATTTTATGGGCCTATAACTGTCTGTCTATCACTGTCTTCCCGTTCATCATCGATTTCTCGAGCGGTAACAGTAGCACCTCCATATGTCCTGTGTCATGCTTGTAGAGTCCAAGGGCATCTGCTTGCTCCAGGAACATAAAGAGCCTCAAACCATTACATCAGGTCATGGGAATGAGGTCTTCACTTGATCACTTGAATCCCGTTATTCATCGATTTGCTCGAGTGGGCGCCAGTAACATTTCCATTGGACCCTACCACATGCCAATGTAGCCCAATGGCATCTGGTTGATTTATGAATATGAAGAGTCTCAAAACGTTCCTTCAGTGTCTTTACAAGGAAGTCTGACCATCTTGTAGGTGGGCGGCCACGTGATCTTCTGACATCCCGTGGGATCCAGTCAGTGGTAACAGCTCTAGTCCAGCGGTTGTCTCCAAATCGCATTCCATGTCCAGCCCATCTGATTTTCGATGCCTTGGAAAGCGAAACAGCGTCCCTGATTCTGGAATAGTGACAGAGGTCAGAACTCTGGATTCCTTCCGTCACTTGAGTGGGCGTAATATTCCAAGCATAACTCTTTCGATTCCTCTCTGGGAGACCCGAATAGCATTCTCATCCTGCTTTTCGTAGGGCCCAAGTCTCTGAGGCGTATGTTAATGCAGGGAGAACTGTGGAGTCAAAGAGATGTGCCCAGAGCCAGAGGTTCTTTGTCCTTTTAGCTATTTCTTCGATGTCTTTGAAGGCATTCCATGCCGCTCTCTTCCTCCAGCACAGCTCAGGTTTTAGGTCATTCATCATGTTGATTTCTCGACCTAGGCACACATAACTGCTGCATTCAGAGATGTTTGTTCCATTGAGAGTGAATGGCGCCTCAGGAACTAGTTCATTCTTCATGAACATGGTTTTCTTTAGATTCAGCTGTACACCTACCTTTCCACATTCTCGGTCGAAGTCAGCCAGCATTTGTGCCCCTTGGCTAATGTTTGGTGTTATTAGAACGATGTCATCAGCGGCCGGAGGTGGTGTAGTTGCCGACCATCTATCTTCACTCCCATTCCTTCCCATTCTAATTTTTTGCGTGATGTTCTCAAGGGTGGCACTGAAGAGTTTTGGTGAAATGGTATCACCCTGTTTAACCCCTCTTTCACATCAATGATCACTTCTTTGTAGAATGGTGAGATCCTGGTGGTGAATCCGTAATACAGCTCACGAAGGATCTTGATGTATTGGGTTTGAACACCCTGTTTGGCTAGGGCTTCGATGACTGCTTCAGTCTCCACAGAATCAAAGGCTTTCTGTAAATCAATGAATGTGAGACAGAGCAGCATCTTGTACTCCTACAAACCTCGATGAGCTTGTTTACTGTGTGGATATGGTCGATCGTGCTGAATCTTTCCCGGAAGCCTGCTTGCTCGCATGGTTGTCCTTCATCTAGTGTTCTGCTAATCCTGTTCAGGATGACTCGTGTAAACAGCTTAGC
>JAJIBD010000589.1:0-25000 GCA_021461705.1 Cryptotis parvus
CGTTAATGTTTTGGCTTGTAGCAATATTACTTGTGACTATTCTGTATGCGTGATGTGTGTTCTATAAATATTTCCAAGGGAGATTTTCAATTCCTAAAACAAATGTTTTAGGACTATACCATCTTTAGTAAGTAAGTCCCTTTATGTTTTGAATATATCTCAAATTATTTGGATACATTGATAAACAAGGATCCTAGGTACTTGTGTTTGAAGGTTAGAAGAAACTGGATAATTATTTATGATTCCCTGATAACTTGGCTTTGAAACAACATTTTGATAGAATTTCTGAGATGAGAAATCATTGAGATGATTTCTCTCATTTCATTGAGATGATTTTTTCAAAGTCTATTTTCACACATCTTTTAATGCCTTCATTTTTAAGCCATAGCAAACAGATATCCATCTGCAAATATGAAATTATCGTCACAATCTCACTGGCATAAATTTTTTAAATAAAAACTTAAAAACTTATCAAAACATGCAAAGATGTGTATGGGTATACACACTTTTATTGTTTTTGTCTTTATTCAGTCACCGAGATTACAAAATTATTCATGACTGAGTTCTAGACAGATATTGTTCAACACAAGTCCATTCACCAGTGTCCACTTCCCCTCTTCCCATCCCGTTCCTTTTATTGCCCACCCAGTCTGCCTCTATGAGCAGCACTGTTTTTAAAAATAAATGTTTCTGCACTGTGGTTTACAGTACTGTTACTGATAGGGCATCATACAGAACACTTTACCAGCATTAAGCACCAACTCCTCCCACCCTGAAGAACTTCCGTTCATCTTTGTCATTTTCCGTCTTGTCCTATCCCCAGCCCCTCAAGTGGCATGTTTCCTACTGAATACAAGTTCTCATGTTCTTTATTTTCATTGTCTTCGGGCATTCATTATCCCCATTCTGTTTCCTTCTACCTTGCATATGAGAGGATCATTGTGTTGGTCTCTATCCCTTTGACTAATTTAATCCAGCAGGGCCCTCCCCATGCAGCAGCAAACTGCATGACGTTATACTTACCTATGGCTAAGTAATGATCCATTGTTTTTCATAGTATAGTTTCTTTATCTAGTCAGGTGTATTTTTGGATACTTGGGGTTTCAGATTTTGGTTATTGTGGATAATGCTGCAAGGAAAATAGTGGTGCCTATGTACAAATGCATGTATGAATGAATGACAGGCCATACCAATATTTCAATGCTCCTATATCTCTTCCTAAAATGCAAAACCATATAAAATCACGGTTGTTTATGAATAAGCAGTAAAATTAGTTGTCTCGTTCATTGTTGCTCTATGAATATTTGAATATTTATGAAAACATTGCAGTTTTATCCAATTCTGCTCTATTGCTACCACATTGAATAATCGGTCTATAAGCAGTCAGGCTAGCAAATAGCATCACTACTGAGAATAATAATAGATTTTGTAATGAAGACTATTTAGACTGAAAATTGAGGCTTTTATCATAATACCTTGAGTATTAAAATGTTGGGGGAATAAAGTATCATCAATATTATGGCCTAAACAAGAAAGAACTATTTTGGAGTTGCACTTACAAATGAGTCTGTCTGTAAAATGTAATTAAGAAGGCTGTAAGGGTTATATAATTGAGCAATACAGGTCAATGAAACACCAATCTCTTTTTAAGAACATTAAACTGACTTAGAGAAGTTACACAGGATTTTCAGTGACTTAACCAATATGTAATGCAGGTATTACTCCACAAAACAACTGATTTACATAGGTGTATAGTTAAAAAGTAATATATACTTCTCATGAAAATAGACAGAAATGGTTGATATGTCCCTATTTTCCATTAGAGTAATTCTCTAGAAGGGAGATGAACAGCCAGGTTAATCTCTTCATACTTGTTCTAGAAACCTGAGGAGAGGGAGTAAATGATTCTTTGCAGTAGATTCAACATAGCTGTGCTATATATTTTCAAGTTCGTGTTTTTGTCGTCTTGGGGGAGATGACATGAAGCGCAATTGCTGGGCCATACGAGGGCTCTATTGACAATACTAAGAAAGCATATATCTTTGTATAGCAAAAAAAAGCTTAACACTAGTAGATCCACATTAGCTAAACTATAATTAAAATGCAAAAGAAATGTTGCTTTGTGAACAAAACTCTTCTGTGATCCTGGAAAAGTGTATGAGGTACCAAGTAAACCTGTAGTAGCATGCTTTGCCTATACCATTTCCATAATTTGATGAGGCGCTTTCTAAAATGTTTTTGTGCTGTTGTCTTTTTTGAGTCATAGCCAGTGATGCTCAGGGGTTATCCTGGCCCTGCCAGAATTGCTCCTGGCCATGTTTAGAAGGACTATATGGGAGACCAGGTTTGAACCCAGGTTGGTCCCTTGGAAGGCAAAGGTCTTACCCACCATACTATCATTCTGGCCCAGCTTTCTAAGATCTCTAAAGTCAAAATAGATGCAGAAGCTGAACCAGCTAGCTGCAAATAAACTCAGAGTTCCCAATTATTGGGAGAAATCTATGCACATCACCAAAATCTCAGCTTAGCTCTCTGCTATCTTATTGTACACTGGGATAGATGACAAGCCTCTGGAGGATAACTTCACAAACCTTCCCAACATACACTTGAAAAATACTGTAGTTTATTTCAGCATATTCTTCGAATAGCATCTGAACTTAAATATTTAGGGAACGTGATTCTACCATTTATTTCCATAGCATGTACTCTCACAGATATAAAAGTACATATACCAGCCAGATTTCTGAAGCAGTTCATTCATTACCACTTGGACAAATGTGCTGTAATGAAATTACTAAGTTTGAATAAAGAAGGGCTGACATGTAGTTAGTCATATATATATATATATATATATATCCATCTAATAAAACCCATTCAGCCTTTCATTATAAAAGCTGGATCTCATTTTCAGAAATTGTATTGTAGTGACTTAGTCTGACATATAGCAAGTACACAAATATTAATCATTGTATCTACCAATTTAAATAAAAATTTTCTTACTTAACACCAAAATATGTATTAGGTCTTTAAAAGTTTGCCTCTTGGTCAATATTTGTTTACATTGTTGCCATGTAATCTATGTCACTAATTATAAAAACCAGTTATACATAATTTCCTAATAATATTTTTAGATTAATTCATTATATCTTCAATTATTCAATATTAAATATTAAAACATGTACCAGGAACTATTGTGGCAATTTTAAGATGAAAGTGAACAAAGCATATCCACTTCTCTGGCAATACTCTACTTTTCAAATCATTATAAATAAAGGCTCGCCATTATTATATATTACTACTTGCTAAGTGTTCTATATAGCCCTAAAAGGCTCACAGTTTAGGGGAGATGAGTAGAAAGAAGATAACAATTATTTAAAATTATTGTAATTACTATACTAGGGTATATACCCAGTATATAATGTTAGCTTAGAGCAGTGTTTTTCCTCTGTCAGTTCTCAGACTGGTACCAGTCTCTAGGGGGTAAAGAATGAAAATCATGTCAAGAACACCTGCTTTCAGAAAATCTGGAAATTCTGAGGAGTTATGATGATTTTTGCCAAAAGTATCCATGTAGCCATTCAAAAAAGGAAAAAAAACAATGAAAAATGATGAAGCTGATAAATTTTATGTATGAGTGCATATGTACAAACATACGGGGGGAACACAAGGTTTATGCAGATGAGTCAAGACAAATATTCAGGCTGTGATCATTGGTGATTTCATGGGCATAGACACCATCAACATAACAGCAGCAGAAGATGTTCCCACCTTCACTCCCAAGAGGAACCACCAATAATCAGTAGTGAGAAGTGACCAGAGAATCCCATAGCTCAGCAGTGAAACTGAAGCATTCCTCTTACACTAGAAGGCAAAAGAACTACAGTAGCTGTCACAGTGAGAATATCTAATCACTATGTGAAAGAAGGTAAGTGGAGAGAGACACATGAGAACAGTGACTTGGGGAAGGAGGGGTCAGTGATGGACACAGCAAGATTTCTAGATAAGCCTCCAGAGGAAATAGTGCAAACAGTGGGAATCAACATGTCCTTGGTCTACATGAAACTTAAAGGTCGCAGATGAAGGAAGACACCCGGAAAAGGACTCTATATAGTCTGAACCATGTCTCAATTTGTTCGGCCATTTGTTCCCCTTGGAGGGACAAAATGCTGGAGTCTCAGATATTGACCGTCATGGGAAGGGTTTACAACAGCACTTTGCACATAAAACAGGATTCCCCAGCAACTTTTTTTTTGCTTTTAAAGTCACACCCAGTGATGCTCAGGGATTTCTCCTGGCTCTGCACTCAGGAATTATTCCTGGCAGTGCTTGGAGATCATATAGGATGCGAGATCAGCTGTGCAAGGCAAACTCCTATTGCTCAGGCTCTGGCCCAGCAACTTTTTGACAGTACGTGGGCTCTCTCCCACCCAGCTTATGCAATGATCACTACCTATTCCCTTACACACCAGCAATCAGAATCACTGCTGGGAAAGTAGATGACCAGCTCACTTTTAAGTTGTTGGTCCAGATTTCAAATGTGCAGACAGAAAATTTACAAGTCTAGGTCATTTGCAACCTCAAGGTAGTTTAACAACACTAGAATTTTTTTTTTTTTTTTGATCACACCCGGTGATGCTCAGAGGTTGCTCTTGGATCTTTGCTCAAGAATTACTCCTGGCAGTGCTCAGGGGACAATATGGGATGCCGCGGATCGAACCCAGGTTGGCTGCATGTAAGGCAAATGACCTACCCGCTGAGCTATCGCTCTAGCCCCAACACAAGAATTATTAAGGGTAATATAAATATTATGGGTGTCCCAGAAGTTAGACAGTAAAAGACAACAAAATGCTTATTCAAATAACTACCGAAAGTTCGTGAATTGAATACACACATCCATGTAGTTAAATGAACACCTGGTTATTCAAATACAAAAAAGGCCTACTGAAAGATGCATAATAAAAGAATTGCTAAAGTTGGCTAAGAAAAATTATAATGTGACCAGGAATAGTTGAGCATGCTACACAGGCACTATCAAGCATTGATAACCTCAAACCTGTGATCACTGCCCAGGCCCATTCAAAATGGACTCCACAAACTTTTTCAACACATGTGACGGCAAATCCTTGAACATCACTCATGTCCCTCTGAGAGTGTGATAATGCGGCCAGGTGCACATAACAAAGAATGACCCTACTTCTGGCACCAACCAAGACTTTGCCAGCTTGGAAACCATGGCGACTGCTGGACACTAGTGAAAACAAACCATCTAAGCCTGATCAACCTTGGTTCTTCACCACTTGCAGGGCACTTTGTGGCAGAAAACTCCCAGTGGCCATTTAGGTCCACATGAACTTGCTTGGAACCATGGATTTGCAGACTGGCGCTCATGATAGTGAACTCCAGCCCTTCAATTAGTATTCTGAATGTACCCTAAATAATGAGGAGCCAGAGGAACACGTGTGCACTGACCAATGAAGAGAAAAGAGTGGGAAAAAATCCACGTCCAACTGAGTTAGGAAGCCTTCAAATCAACACTTTTTAAAAACCACTTCTACTTAGGTATTGGGATTTCCAATAGTGTTACTCAGATTTTCATGGGAAAAAATCAACCAGTTTATATATAGTCAGTGACGTGAAGAAATCAGTGCAAGAGACTTATAACTTAAATAAGGTTAAATAAAAGCTCCAGAGAGAGAATTAGAAAATTCTAAACAAATCCTAGGTCTCTAAGAGCTGAAAATGCAATAGATGGACTTAAGAATAGAAAGTAATATGCTGAAAGAGGAATGAGCATGTTTTAGGACAGGATAGAGGGAACTGTTCAGAAAGACCAGCAAAAATAAATAGAAAAAATGTGAGTTTTGGAATAACATCAAGAGAAACAATATACACATCATACACATCATGTTCCTGGTGCAAGCAGATTCCCTTGGGCTCTACTAGCATGAGACAGGACATATGGAGATGTTACTGGTGCCCGCTCGAGCAAATCGATGATGAATGGGAAGACAGTGATACAGTGATATGCATCATATAGGAAACAAAAAAAGAGAGAGAGGATAAGAATTCTGGGGGCCAGAACGATGGTACAGTGAGCAAGGCATTTGCCTTGCATGCAGCTGACCTGAGCTGGATCCCCAACATCTCTATGGTCTTCCCACCACCAGCACTCAGTAATTCCTGAGTGCAGAGACAGGAGTAACCTCTGAGCATCACCACATATGACACCAACAGAAAAAAATCTTATTTAAAGAACTAATTGTCAATGAGGCCAGAGTGATAGTACAGAGGGAGGGGGATTTTCTGGGACATTTTCCTGGCAGATTGCAAACCCGGATTCGATCCTCAGCATCTCATATGGTCCCCTAGAACCTCCAGGAGTTATTCCTGAGTGCAGCACCAGGAATAACCCCTGATTTTTGCATTGCTGAATGTGACCCAAACACAAAATCAACAAATAAAGAAAAAGATAATAGATAAAAGATTCCTTCAGTGAAGAACAATTGCAGAGCGTTCTAGGAAGCAAAATAGTTCCAAACAAAATAAACTCAATCTTATGCCCAACAAGATATATTATGATTAAAACAGCAAAAATCATAGAGAGGACTGTATGTGAACAAAAATAATAGTGGCATATAATGGAATATCAATAGGGATACTAGCAGACTTCACAGAAAAACCTCTATTGTCCATAAAGGAAATTACATAACACAAAGTATTGAACTGAAAAGACCTCTAGTCAGGAATATTCTAGTTAGCTCTGCTATCATAAAGAATTGATGGTGTGATAAGACGTTTTCCAGACAAACAAAAGTTAAGGGGATTAATCACTAATAATTAAGCTCTCCAAGAAATACTAAAGACTTTTTTTATATAAAACACATCCTAATTTCCAACCCAATTGTTGAACAGATGAATAAAGTCTTGGTAGACATATGCTATGGAATACAATATAGCCACAAAAAATAGTCATACAGAGCGAGGTAATTTGGATGGAATTGGAGGGTTTCACGCTGAGTGAAACAAACCAGAGGTAGGACAGACATAGAATAATCAAACTTATTTGTGATACACACACATTAAGTATATGGACAATAGCAGTTGCAAAGAGGTCATGGACACTGAATTACAGACCTATGAGTGGCAGTTTAGGTTCGAGGATAGGTAATGAGGTAACACTGGAAGTAACACTGGAGCATAGTGGAGGGTCCAGTTGTGTGGGTGGTGATTCAGTGTTGTAAGAGTATGGACCAAAACCATAACTTTCAATCAATAAATAGTGGGGTGGGGAGGAAGATCAGAAAAATGGAGACATGGGAAAAGAGGAGGGGGACATGAGCTCTTTGATTGAAGTGGAGGTGTACAACTCATTTTGTACATTAATATAATCTTCCCTAAACTATAATTTTTTTTAAAAAACCCTACTGAGAAATAATAAAATACCTTCACACTTGTATCACTTGTCTTCCCCTTGTTCATCGATTTGCTCGAGCGGGCACCAGTAACATCTCCATTCATTGGGAATGAGGTCCATTATTGTTACTGTTTTTGGCATATCGAATGCACCACAGGTAGCTTGCCAGGCTGTGCCGTGGCTCTGGATTCATCCCAGGCTCAGTCTTTTTCTATGTCAGACCATCAACCATCCAGGGCCCACAGAGCAGAGCCGGGTGTAGACAAGCCTGTCTCCTGTCTGCCGCTTGCAAATGCAGCTGGGCACTGCAGCCACACCTGCAACACCTCAAGGGGCTATAAAATTTTTATAGCCCCTTTTTATCAGAACTTATTAAAATACCTTACAAAAACTAAATATGGAAAGAGGAGGTAATGATAGGGACTCAGTATAAACCTAGCATTTATTTGTTTTCCATTCAAAATAGGATATAACCTTAGAATCCTGGATGTAAACATGGTAATCTCAAAATAAAAATACTTAGAACAAACAAAATGAGGCAAATGTAACCCAATCACTACCAAAAGGCAGGCGCTAAAGTATAAGGAGAGAGCAAGCGAACAGAAAAGACAAACATAACATAGAAATAACACATAAAAAAGCAATCAATGATTTTATAGCAACAATTTCACCAAATATCAATGGTGTAAACTCAGCAATCAAAAGGCAGTGGCTAGATAGATAGATTTTTTAAAAAGTCTCCAGCCTTCTCCAATGATAAATAAAGGCTCAAAGTAGAAGGATGGAAAAGAATTATAAAGGAAAATAGTCTAAGAATAGCAGAGACATGCACTAAGCCAGAAAATAATGGATTTCAAGAGAAAAAGAAGGCAATGAGACAAGTGGTCACTTCATTATTAACTCTCACTATATCTACACAAAAAAGATGAATTAAATTATGTAATTATTAACTTATCTACAGAGTTACACTAATAGGAACACAAGAGTAGTAAGGAGCTTTAACAATTTATTGTAACCAGTCATTCTCACCAATGGACAGATGAAGCAGTCAAAAAGGAACAAGGAAATAACATCCCTAAAGAAGGAGTCAGATGAGATCTACTGACTAGGCATTTTCCATGCTCTCCATCCAGCACCACCTCTGGAGAAGCCAAATACACATTCCTCTCTAGTGCTAAAGGAACATCAGAAAGGTGGAGCACTTGTTGGAACCCACACACATCAATAAAATAACAGAGTGAAATCGTATTAAGTATATTTTCAAATCACAATGAAATAAAATTAGAAAGCAGCCCTCAGCATGAAAAACAAAAAAAAAAATAAATGCAAATCGTCAAACGAGAAAGCTGCACAGCAAAAATAAACTACCACTGACACAAAAGGACATCATATTGAATGGGAGAAAATATTTGCATAACACCCATCTGACAAAGGACTAATGTCCCAAATATATAAAGAACCACGAAAACTTCATCCAAAAACCCAACTCGATCAAAGACTTGAAGAGGGGCTGAACAGCCCCTCTCTTTTCCATGGGAGAGGGCAAACACGAAAAAATGCTTATTATTAGGAAATGCAAATAAAATTACAGAATTGATCACCGTGTGCCTGTGAGAATGGATTATATCATAAAGGCTTGAAAACCATTTCCCTTATTATTAGGGAAATGCAAATTAAAATTTCAGAGTTGTATCACCACATACTTGTGAGAATGGACTATACCAAAAAGACCAGAAAAAATGTTGGTAGAAGTGTGGAGAAAGGAGCCCTCATTTACTATTTTGGAATGTAGATTGGTTTATGCTCTGTAGAAAGCAGAGTGGAAATATTTTTAATTAAAAACAGATGTACATATGATCCAGAAATTTCACTCCTAACTATCTATCCAAGGAACAAAACCCCACTGATATCAAAATAAAATATGTACACCTATGTTTATTGCAACACTATATATAGCAGCCAAGCTATGAATACAACCCAAATACCCAACAATAAATGAATGGATAAATAGCTTGTGATATAGACACACAACAGACACATACTCAAGTTTTTTTTAAATTTTTTGTTATACCACTGTGAGATACACAGTTACAAAGATGTTCATGGTTGGGTTTCAGTCATACAGTGTTCCAGCACCCATCCCTCCACCAGTGCCCATTTCCCATCACCAATGTCCCCTGATTCCCTCCCCCTCCCCAGCCTGACTTTATGGCAGCACTTTGCCTCCTTTCTCTCTTTCTCTCTCTCTTTCTCCCTTTTTCTCTTACACATTGTGGCTTGCAATACATACATTTAGAGGTTATCATATATATCCCTTAACCTACATTCAATGCTCAGTTCTGTATCACTGTCTTTCCATTTATCATAGATTTGCTCGAGCGGGCACCAGTAACATCTCCAAATGTCGTGACACAGCTCAAGGGCAACTGCTTGCTCCAGTAACATAAAGAGCCTCAAACCATTCCATCAGGTCATGGGAATGAGGTCTATAATTGTTACTGGTATTTGGTATGTCAAATACGACACGGGTAGCTTGCCAGGCTCTGCCGTGCGGGTGGCATACTCTTGTAGTCACCTCTGATCTCCAGCATTTATTGATGAACTATGCGGCCGAGCCGGCTTCTTGTGAGGCTCTGCTGGGGTGGCAGGCCGGGCTAGAACCCGCTATCCTTCCTGGGTGCCTCATGAGAGGCTAGGTACAGGGAGAGCCGGTAGCAGCTCTGCCCCATGTCTGTGTCATGCTCAGTTCTAGGTATTATAATTTCCAAAAATTGTTGTTGGTATTATATTTTCCAACAATTACTAGTAGACTGTTTGATTCTCTGTCTTACCTAACCTCTGACTCTCACACCTTTGCTGTAGATTCCACCCACTGACAAGACGTCCTGATCCACTTTTTGCCTGGCTTTGGATATTGGTATCATGCTATTTTTCTTTATATCCCACAAATAAATGCAGTCATTCTATATCTGTCCTTTTCCCTCCAGCTAATTTCACTCAACATGATCCTCTCCATGCCCATCCATTTATAGGCAAATTTCATAACTTTGTTTAACCTAACAGCTGCATAGTAATCCATTGTGTAGATGTACCAAAGTTTCTTTATTCAGTGGTTTGTTCTTGGATACTCTGGTTGTTTCCAGATTCTGGCTATTGTGAATGCTGCTATTATGAACATAGAAGTGTAGACAGTATTTCCGCTGACTCACTCAACTTTTAGGAAAGGTAAAATTTTGTCACATATAATACTGGATGGATCATGCCAAGCAAACTAAGTTAGAATAAAGACAAATACCAGATAATTTTATTAATATGTGGAATATAGACATTAAGCAAGGGACCAGATAATATACACAGAAACTCTAAGACTTAAAAAATTCTTAGAGTTTCTAAGACACTGAAGAATTAAGGTTACCAAATGAAGGACTAAAAAGATGGACTGGGTCCAACAGCTTGTCGTGGCATTGTAGTGGCAATTTTGGTGGTTGTGATGTGCAAACATTGTATCCTTAAAACATATATCTTCCTATAGTTGTATAAGCCTCCATTACTGCAATAAAAACATTTTAAAAGGAGGTTACTTAAAAAGTATCATCAGATCATAATAAGACTTCTCAACTGAAACTCTATAAGCCATGAGAAACAGGAGGGAAAGAAATAACGTATGAATAATACATAAATACCAGATGATCTCACTCATATGTAGTATGATCGAGGATATAGACAACTGGATTACAGCGCTGAGAGTACCAGGCTGGGCAGGGGGTGGGGCAGGGAAACAATGAGGTAGACTAGAAGTAGCACAAGAGCATATGTGGAGGATTTGGAGTATGTAGATTTGATTAAACGAGGTAATAGCCTGCAACATAACTATAACCGTCAATCAACAAAAAGTGGGGAATGAGTAGGGGTGCTTGCGGAAGATTGTCTCAGAGAGGCATGGATCCGAAGGTCAAGTGGTAGGGGTGTACACTATTGTACCAATTATGTAAACTCTGATTTAAAAAATGCATTATACATTAAAATGAAAACTCCTTAAAACAAATACAAAAATGTTTTTGGCACAGTGCTGTGATTGAAGCTCTAGTCTTTCACTTGCAAGGCCAAGCATTATACCACTCTCCCACTTAGCTACATTGCTGGCCCCCAAACTACCTCTTTTTCAAAAAATAGAACAATTCTGAAAATTGTGCATCATACACAACACTCTAAATAGCCCACGTTATTATGAAAAGGTACAAAATGGAGCTACTATGCTCCAGAACTTCACACTATATTATTATTATTATTACTACCTCAAACGTTGTGGTATTAGAAGAAAACTAGTCAGATAAACCAATGAAATAAAACAGAGGAAATGGAAATAAATGAATTTACATATGTATATCTTATCTAGGATAAAGGAATCAAGTTCATAAATCCAGATAAAGAACACCTAGCTAATAAATGGTACTGGGGAAGATGAACTGCCCTGTGTGAGAAAAAAAAAATGAAACTTGATCACTAACACGATACACAAAAATTAACTCAAAATGCACTAAAGGTTTTGCTACTGGACCTGAAACCATGCAATGTGTGGAAGAAAGCAATGGTGATCCACTCTAGGACCTTAATATCAGAGATGTGTTCAGAGACTCAAATCCAAGGATGAGGGGAAACAAAAGCAAGAATAAACAAATGGGACTATGTGAATTGAAATTAAATAAAACTCCCTATACAAGGCCAGAGGTATAGTACATAAGGTAAATTTCTTGCAATAGCATCTGATTCAGCTATACTTAAGCTATACACAGAGGACAAGAATAAATAACTATAAAATTGTATATTAAAATTGTCTTACTATTTCTATTGTCACATCTTATCATATAATTATAGTATGCAAGGTTGGTTATCTTTTGGAAAGGCCATTCAACTCCATAAATGAATGAAGTGTTTTGAATCCCCAAAGCACATAAATGCCAGCTATGTTACATATCAGAGGAGTGAAAATATCAACAATTCAAGCAAAGATAAATATTGGCTCATAGAAGTAAATTGTGGGGACTGGAGGCGATAGTCCAGCGGGTAGGCGTTTGCCTTGCATGCAACCGACCTGGGTTCGATCGCCAGCATCCTATATGGTCCCCAGTACTGCCAGGAGTAATTCCTGAGTGTGCAGCCAGGAGTAACCCTGAGCATCGCCAGGTGTGACCCAAAAAGCAAAAAAAAAAAAAAGAAGTAAAGTGTTACCCTTCTATAATGATTGTAAAAGTCACAAGTATATATGTTTTACAATCCTTCTTTTCCTGGATTTTAAATTATATCTATAATTTAGTCACTTATAGGACAATATCTACTGTCAATGCCCAATATAGGAATTATAATTCCTATTTTACAAATGAGAAATTTATTTCTCCACAGAAATAATCGTTTTTCCCAAAGTTACATTATTGAATCAGTGAAACAAGAAATTTGAGAACAGTTCTACAATAATCTGAAATTCTGTGCAACTCCCCTGAATTAATATGAGACTACTGATTTTGTTTTTAGTAATGGAAACTAGAGTGGAAAAACAAGGAATGTCAAAACATCTTCAGCTCCACTGAAAGAATAAGCATTGGCAAAGTTATGTAAAAGATAAAATCATTTCATTTTCTTTGGCTCAAGTGCTTCAAACTGGAGTATGATGGACGTAAAAATTAATTAAACAAAGTATATGTATTAAGGTTTCAGGGAAAAACTCAGAAGTTAACTTGAAAGTCTTAAAAAGACGTCAAAGACTTTAAGAGGATAGAAACTCTCTGTGTTAACCATCTATACTTGAAATAAATTCTAACCTGTACAAATCATAATCATGATTCTTCTTCCCAGACTCATACTTTTCATTCCTTTGTTGTTTGCTTTTGATGACAAGAGTCTCAATTTTATTTTTATTTATTTTTATTTTTGTGTTCATTTTGTACCATTTTGTGCCTTTTCATAATAACTTGAGCTATTCAGAGTGTTGTGTATGATGCACACCTGGCAATGCTCAGGGGTTATTCCTGGCTCTGTACCCAGAAATTACTCCTGGCAGTGGTGGTGGGGGGGCATGGGATCCTGGGGATTGAACCCTGGTGGGCCGCTTGCAAGACAAATACCCTACGAGCTGTGCTATTGCTCTGGCCCAAGAGTCTTAATTTTAACTCTTTCTTTAGCATTCATTCTTTTAAAAAAAATAAGCACTTAGTTTATAAAACTGTTACTTGTTTTAGTAATTATTTTAACTGTAGCCTGACCTCAGTTAATCCTCTACATTAGCTCAGCGTAAAAGGATGTGAGCTTTTTTTTTCTGAAGTAAAGATGGATGATTACTATTGATCTTTCTTGGTCGAAACCTTTGGAGTTTGCCACCAGTGATTGTTGCTAGAGGAAAAAAAGCCATGTATTTATATTTTATATTCCACTCATGAGAGACTTATATGAGGTAGAGTTTATTTGCAAACAATACTGAGAGGTGGAAAAATGATGATGAACCAATAAATACATTGTTGGGAACATTTATCAAAAGATGTGCTTCGGCCTAAAGGATCTGGCATTGTGGTAAGTGAGGCTGTAATTCAGTTCCTGCTCCACTTTCGAGAAGTGCATTTTTTCTAAATCATGCTGAGATGCCATAAGTGTACTACCTGTTTGTAGGAAGGCTATTTTTTCTTTTTCAGAGCAATTAATATACTAAGCAATCCTTTCCCCTCCGTTACCTAAATATCCCCAACTCTTAACTTCCTTTGAATTAGTGAGGCTCTGAAGTAATGAGCAAATATTTTGTGAGACAAGTTTACCTCATATCAATTTTATATGCCCAGCAAGCTAAGAAGGATTTTACAATTTAATAGCTAAAAATTTACATGCTACTTTATGACATGTGACGATTACATTAATTTATATTCCAGTGTCCATAAATTTTTATTGCACAACAGCCATGCCCACTTATTTAATATTGTTTATGGATACTTTTGTGCTACCACATAATTCAGTTGTCATGATAAAGACTGTATGGCTGGCCCACGAGGATGACAATATCCCGGATCTGTAACTTTACATAAAAACTTGCTGATGAGTGAACAAGATGATATTAATTTACATGTGTCAAGTTTTAACGTGTTCACATACTTCTTCTGAGACCATAACCTGAAAGGAAGTAAAAATCTGAACTCATCACATGAGTATCGAGGTACTTTTGGTTTAGGCATTAAGTTCCTTTGTCATCACTTCAAAATTGAGTATATTTAGGTAGTTATTTATCTACTTAAGTTCATCATTTTTATTTATTTTTCAAGGTGCGTTGATAATTTGTTTGGGGTGGGCACACCTGGTGGTGATCAGAGCTTACTTCTGGCGATCAACTCAGGGATCACTCATGGCAAGCTTAGGAGTCCATACAGAGTGCCAAGAATAAAATCCACATTAATTACATGCAAGGCAAAGGACCTAATCACTGTACTATTACTCCAGCCCTTGATGGTAATTTCTTGAGAAAGCCTCAACAAAAAATTTCAGAACATTAGTTGAACTTAATGGCTATCTAAGTAATAGACAGATGCAATGAAATCCAACAAATCTTCAATAGCGTTCTTCAGATGAAAAGAACAAAAAATATGACAAGATTCATCTGAAACTATGACTCATAACAAAAAGAATCTTGAGGAGAAGAAAAACCCCCACAGAAATGGAGTTATCACACCTCAGACTATTGCTATGTAATCAAAGAGCATGGTATTATGATACAGGAGCAAAGAGCACACAATGGGCCAAGGAAAATCAATTCAATAAATGGTGTTGGGAAGACTGGACATCCACATAGCAAAGAACAAAACAAACAAACAGAAAACAAGGAAAAAAGATCATTATCTAATATGGTACACAAACACGAAAGAATATAAGGTCTAGAAGCAGAAAATTTGTGGAATATATGCTTAATTATCTCTGCTCTATAGATGCCTTTGGGGATTCTAGGGGCAAGGGAAACAAAAGCTAAAATGAACAAATAGAACTATATCAAAGAATAAAGTTTCTGAGCAATGAAGAAACTATTATTAAAATGAAAAGATGTGGTCTAGAAGTGACATGGTTTTTTGCATTGGTTTTTTGTTGTGGTCAATGTACATAAATTTATAGACCAAAAGCGAAACATTAGCACTGTGGTGAAACCTGCATTTGATCCCCAGCGCTCCATAAGGTCTACTGAGCCCCGCCAAGAGTGATTCCTGAGACTAGACCCAGAAATAAGCCCTGAGCACTTCTGTGTGTGTCTCCAAAACAAAACAGAAACGAAGGGGAGGGCAGTGGGGTGGCTCAGTGGTAAGAATCATGCTTTGGTGAATGAAGCTGGGGTTTGGGTCACTGCTGTTCCTCTGCTGTGTTTCACTGAGTCTTTTATTTCACCAACCAACACTTCAGTTATTTCAGTTCTGATCACAGTGTCCTAACTTGTGAAAGCATACTTAGACATGTATTATTGCTTCTTTAAGCTCATTAAGCATCTTCAATATGGTAACCTTAAAGCCTGCTTTTGAGAGTTTAGAGAGTCGGCTAAAACTGGCCATGTACACTGGGCCATGATCTTCGCTCATTGAACTTGGTGGGTTTATATGCTGCTTCTCCATTGTGTCCGTTACAGAGAGTGAATAGCTGTAGTTCACTGCCCCTTCCACCAGGGAATTCTCTGACGGATTCAGGTGAGATTTATTTTATTTATCTTATTTTTTATTATACCATCATGAGGATATACAATTACAAAGATGTTCATGTTTAGGTTTTGGTCATACAGTGTTCCAGCACCCATCCCCACCAGTGCCCACTTCCCACCACCAATGTCCCCTGATTCTCCGCCCCTTCCCCAGCCTGCCTCTATGGCAAGCACTTTGCCTTTTCTTTCTCAAATGAGTATTTTTTCTTCCAATGTTATCCAAAGTTTTTGTTTGTTTTTGGGAAATTATTTCGAGTTCCAGGACAATTTTTGTTTGTTTTTGAGCCACACCCAGAAGTACTCAGTGCTTACTCCTGACTATACACTGAGGGATCACTCCTAATACTTGTGGATAAAGGTCACTTAGTCAAGACTAGATTTGATAGCTTCATTTTTCCTAACAGCTGCATGGTGTAGATGTACCAAAGCTTCTTTATCCAGTCATCTATTTTCGGGCACTCTGGTTGCTTCCAGATTCTGGCTATTGTGAATAATGCTGCTATGAACATAAAAGTAGGGATGGTGTTTCCGCTGCGTATTTTTGGTTTCCCAGAGTAGATTCCCAGGAGTGGTATGGCTGGGTCAAATGGATGGACATGGAGAAGATTATGTTGAGCGAAATTAGCCAGAAGGAGAGAGACAGATACAGAATGACTGCATTTATTTGCATGGCATAAATATATATGTACATATTATGATACCAATATCCAAGGTCAAGTGAAACATATATCAGGAGGTCTTGTCAAAGGTGAAAATTATCACAAACGTGTGGGAGTCAGAGGTTAGGTAAGACAGAAAATGGAACAGGGTGCTAATAATTGTCGAGGTACTAATGCCAACCTAGAACTGAGCATTAAATAGAGGCAAAAAGGATACACATGACAACCTTTTAATGTATGTTCTGTAATCCATAGACTTGAAGGGAAGGAAAAGAGAAAGAGAAAGGAAAGAAATAAAGAACCTGCCATGGAGGTGGGCTGGGGAAGGGGAGGGAAACGGGGATGTTGGTGGTGGGAGATGGGCACTGGTGGAGGGACGGGTGCTGGAACACTGTATGGCCAAAACCCAAACATGAACTTTTAATTGTATATCTTTTTATTTGTATATCTCACGGTGGTATAATAAAATACTTAAAAAAGAAAGAACATGTAAGTAGATTAAGCTGTGAGTGGGTAAAACAGCAAAGCTCCCAAACTAGCTAAGCCTGTCATCCAACACCCCCCTACCCCCAACTTTACTTCTTTTCTGGAGCAGGTGATTTCAGTGAAGGTAGAAACTCAGAACCTTTGCGGGGGCTCCCATGCCTTTGGGTGAAGCAGATCCTATTTTTTAGAATGGCTTAGGACTTTGTGACTTTGGCTCCCCTATTTCCTCCCCTACTTATCTTAACTCCCTTCAAGCCTCTTTTTTTTCTTTTTCCTGTGAAAATTGCAAAGATTATTTCAGGGTTAGGAATTATGGGGTAAGTTGTGGTCTGAGTTCTGTGGCCCAGGATCTGGGAACACAAGTACAGACTGTTGATGAGGTAACAAAAATAGGCCCAAGTGGTCCCTGAGGCATCTGGGAAAAAAGGTTGGGAGTTGGGTGGGATGGGGGTTAGGGGTGCCCACACTTTAGGGCCTTAATCCAGCTCAGGGTTAGAGTTTCCTAAGTCTTTATTTACGGAGGTGCTTTTTTCACAGTGGTTAGGGACTTTGTTGTTCTGGTACTACTTCAGGGTCTCAGTGATGCTCGCTTTGAAAGGCCCATCTCAACCCGGATCACTGTGAATCGTAGAGTTTCATTTTCTTTTCAATTTTATGGGGTGGGGGCACATGTATGGTGCTTAGAGACGTGCTTGGGGTGGCTCCTCGGTGGTGTCGAGGGCGTTGCAGCGATGGTCAAACCCAGGCCTCCCACCCACAGTCTGCTCTGCAACCTTTGGAGGCCTCTGGATTGTATAATCTCTCTGAGTAAATGCATTCTGGATTCCCAAAGCCAACTTCAGTGGGAAGTTGTGGAATACTCCGTGCTGTAGTGCTACCTGCTCAGGACTGTTGGTTTTGCCCGTGTATTCATAGAATCCCTCATTTAGGGAATTTCTAATCTACAAGCCAGACTTGCAAACTACCTAAACCTCTGTGATATGTTTGAAAATAAATTCCATGCACCCCTCATCTGATACTATAAGTCAGGGAAGATTACATTTTTGAGTTTCTATGAAGTAACTTTGGTAACCAGAATATAATAATATTTGGTATAGTGTTTGCAGATTAAACATGACTTAAAAAAAGACTAGATTTGATAGCTGGTGAGAAAAATGACAAAATAGAGTTCTCTCAATAATAGCATGTGTTTGACCAAGTGGGATTCATCCCAGGAATGCAAGGATGGTTCAACATCCGCAAGTCAATCAACATAATACATCATATCAACAAAAAGAAAAATAAAAACCATATGATCATATTAATAGATGCAGAGAAGGAATTTGACAAGATTCAATACCCGTTCATGATAAAAACTCTCCGTAAAATGGGGATTGAAGGAACCTTCCTCAATATAATCTAGGCCATCTACTACAAGCCCACAGTGAGCATCATTCTCAATGGGGAAAAACTGAAAGCCTTCCCTTAAGATCAGGGTCAAGACAAGGCTGCCCACTCTCACCTCTTCTATTCAATATAGTACTGGAAGTACTTGCCATAGCAATCAGGGAAAAAAAAGATATTAAGGGCATCTGGATAGGAAGGGAAGAAGCCAAGTTGTCACTATTTGCACATGACATGATTATTATACCTTGAAAACCCGAAACTCTCTATCAAGAGGCTCCTAGAAATAATACATTGCTATAATAGAGTGGGAGGGTAAAAAATCAATACCCAAAAGTCAGTGGCCTTCCTATATGCAAACAGCTGAAAGAGAAGAAAGGGATATTAAAGAAACTATCCATTCACAATTGCGCCACAGAAAATCAAATACCTAGGAATCAGTTTGACAAAGAATGTAAAGGATCTCTACAAAGAAAACTACAAAATGTTACCTAAGGAAATAAAAGAGAACCTGAGGAAATGGAGACACATTCCCTGCTCATGGATCGGAAGGATTAACATTATCAAAATGGTAATACTCCCTAGAGCTTTATACAGATTCAGTGCTGTCCCTATAAAGATACCCATGATGTTCTTCAGAGAAATTGAACAAATACTCCTGAAATTTGTATGGAATAATAAACCCCCACGAATAGCTAAAGCAATCCTTGGGGAAAAGAAGACGGGAGGTGTCACTTTTCCCAACCTCAAGCTCTACTACAGAGCAGTTGTAATTAAGACAGTGTGTTATTGGTATAGAGACAGACCCGTAGACCTATGGAATAGAACTGAATATCCTGAAATGTACTCTCAAATATACAACCACTTAGTCTTTGATAAAGGAGCAAAAAAAACATTAAGTGGGGCAAAGAAAGCCTCTTCAACAAATGGTGCTGGGAAAAATGGGCATCTATGTGTAAAAAATGAACCTAGACCTCCTTCTAATGTCATGCACAAAAGTCAGATCAAAATGGATTATAGATCTCAATATCAGACATGAATCTATAAGGTACATCGAAGAAAACATAGGAGCAACGCCTACGACATCGAAACTAAAAGTATCTTCAAAGATGATACACCACTGACCAAGCAAATGGAAGCAAAGATAAACAAATGGGATTATATAAAATTGAAAAGCTTCTGCACCTCAAAAAGAAACGGTAACCAAGATACAAAGGCAATCCACAGAGTGGGAAAGGATATTCACCCACTACCCATCTGACAAGGGGTTAATATCCAGGATATATCAGGCACTGGTAGCACTTCACAAGAAAAAAACAGCCAACCACATCAAAAAATGGGGAGAAGAAATGAAAGAAGCTTCCAAAAAGAAGAAATTCAAATGGCCAAAAGGCATATGAAAAAGTGCTCTTCATCTTTAATCAGCAGGGAGATGCAAATCCAAACAACAATGAGGTACCGTCTCACACCACAGAGACAGGCACACATCCAAAACAGCAAGAACAACCGGTGTTGGCGTGGATGTGGGGAAAAAGGGACTCTCATCCAATGTTGGTTGTAGTGCTGATTGGCCCAGCCCCTTTTGGAAAACAATATGGGCATTCCTCCGAAACCTAGATATTGAGCTCCCATTTGATCCAGCAATACCACTCCTGGGAATATACCCGAGAGACCAAAAAACATAGCAGAAACACCATCTGTACTTCTTTATTCATCTCTGCGCTGTTCACAATAGCTAGAATCTGGAAACAACCTAAATGCCTGAGAACAGAGGACTGGCTGAAGAAACTGTGGTTCATCTACACTATGGAATACTATGCGGCTGTCAGAAAAGATGAAATTATGAAATTTACCTGCAAATGGATGGACATGGAGACTATCATGCTGAGTGAAATTAGTCAGAAGGAAAAGGACAGATATAGAATGACTGCATTCATTAATAGGATATAAGTAGACTAAAACTCACCATTGAATATACAAAAAAGAGACTTATGTGATAAACTCTAAATATCTGCAGGGCTAGCCACAGTGTATAAAAAGAAGAGGGAAAGAGATGCAGAGACAGAGAGAGGGAAAGAGGAATCGGGGCTATCTGCTATTGAGGCACCCTGGGGGTGGGTGGGGGGGGGTGGGGGGTACATTGGTGGTGGAAAAGGGGCACTGGTGGAGGGATGGGTGCTGGAATACTGTATTACCAAGAACCAATTATGAACACCTTTGTAATTGTATGTATCACAGTGGTATAGTAAAAAATTAAAAAAAAATAATAGCATGTGTTTTCATGGTCTAGGCAGGCTAATGAACAATGCAGTGTGAAAACCTCACTTAATTTATTTTCTACATTAATCTCCCAATTCTTCATTCTCTTAAAAAACCTTTTGTTTATTTGAGGGCATACCTTATTATACTCAGGGGTTACTCCTGGCTCTGTACCCAGGAATTATTCCTGTAGGTGCTTGGAGTAGAATATATAATGTAGGAGATGGGACTCGGTTCAGCGAGGTGCAAGGCAAACACCCTATCCACGGTACTCTCTCTCCATTCTCAGACACAACTCAAGCTGAAGCAGCTCTTTGCGTAGAGACTGAGTTTTAAAACAACCCATTTCTTTTTCCTTCAGTCTGTTGTCGGTAGCTGATTCATAAACAGAGAGTAAGTTCCCTGGATTCCTGCTAGAGGGAAAGGTGAGAAATGGAGCTTTTGTGCAGTTTGTAGGAAATTTGAGCCTCTGAAACGGTCAAGGTGTTCCTCAAGCTCCTTACAAGCATAGCATTTAGCAATTAAGGCCTAACTTTCCATATTTCTTGGTAGCAACAACATATGGAGAGGAAAAAAAATAAAGCAGGTAATCATTGGCACTCTCTTTCTCAGGACCTCTTTAATTTCTCTCAAGGGTATTCAAACTCCTTCTGACATATTTTCAGTATAACTGTCCACTATCGTCTGTAACTTATTCTGCAAGGAACATTTAATCCCTTAAAGTTTAAAGGAGGGATGCCACTCCATGCTTTGGAAAGGAAACCCTGAAAGTTGCAGACGAGGGGATGCCACCCGTACTTTGGTAAGATTCCTTAAAAGTTGTCAGAGAGTTCATTGGATTGGATGTCACCATCAGTCACCACTGTGCTGTACCCTAGAGAACCCCCGGGGTCTTTCTGTCTTGGCCTAAGGTAAACAGAATGGAGGCTACTCAGTAAACTCAGAATTGAGCTCTTATATGACCCAGGAAATTCACTTTTGGATATCTATCCCCAGGACAGAAAAACATTCGTTCAAAATAATATATACACACCATTGTTCATTGCAACACTCAGTACAATAGCTAAGATTTGGAATTAACCTAGATGCAATGACAGATTAGTGGATCATGAAGATGTGGTACTTATATGCAATGGAAAAACACAGTTATAAAGAATACTTGAATCATACAATTCAGGGAAACATGGGTTGTACTGGAAGATACCATGTTAAATAAAGTAAGTCAGAAGAGGAAAGATAAATACAGGATGATATCACTCCTATGTGGTATTTAAGATAACTAAATGAGAAAATGCAATGTTTTAAAGGGGGCACCCTGATCAGTCTTTGCCCCAGAGTACAGGGATGTAAAGGAAAGAGTTGGGGGAGGTTAAAAATAGACAGATGAGAAGGAATGGGGCCACATCAGAGAAATTAAGTACAAAGGTGATTATTAAGGAATTATTGAGCCATATGGCCAAACCATAGAGTCAACAACACTGAAATTAAGAGACTTAAACAATAACAAAATTTAGAAAGATGCCTGTTATGAGGGCAAGATAGAAGGAGGAATATATAAGAGAACCTGGGGACTTTGGTGGAGGAAAGTTGACACTGGTGGTGGAATCATTACTCCAATATTTTCTAAAGCTGGACTGTGAATAATTTTTCAAGTCACAGTGCTTTAATAAAAATGTGGAAAATTTTTAAAAAAGGCAAACCGAAAATAAAGATAGGCAAAGAGTTGTTATAGAAACTTCTTCAAAGAAATAAAGATGGCCAACAGGCACACAAAAACATGTTCAACATCATTTAGTATTAGGAAAATGCAAATAAAATAAATGAGCTACCACCTCACACCTGTTAAATAGCTATTGTGTGAAAGACTAGTAATAAGTGTTGACTGGAACAAAGAGAAAGAAACACTATTTGTAGGACTATAAGCTAGTACAATCATGGGGTGAAGGGTGGTAAGTCCTCAAATAATTAAAAATAAAAATTATATAGAAATTATTCCAGGCTTTTATACAAAAAATACAAAACCCACAAATATAAGGTGTTTATACTCCCTTGTTTATTGCAGCATTATTTATAATGGCGTGACCATGTAAAATAGCCCAAGTGCCCATAAGCGTATGACTGAATATGTATCTAATGGAATATTGCCAGACTGTTAAAGAAGAATTCTTGCTTTAAAAGAAAACATGTATATGACTTTAAGTAATTATGGTAAGTAAAATATGTCATACAAAACAAATAAAAGATGATTTCTCTCATATTTAGTATACATACAAACAAAACAACAAACAAAACTTCATAAAACTCTTAGATCCAGACAATGAAATGGTGGTTACTAAAGGAAAAGAGGCAGAAGGTAAGACGAACAGTAAAGGGGAGCATTTACATAGTTGTGAGGGTACTAGAACCTTGGTTCCAATAGAAGAGGGTCATATATAAATAAATATACACACATGTGTACATACATGTATATATGTACATGTATCCTGTATGGATGTACACATTTATATATGTATGCACATATGTGTATATATACACATATATCAAGGTGTAAAGTTATATCCCTAAAATTACAGCTTTGTAAATCAAAGGTGGCTCAATAATAATAAAAGAGAAATGGAATATTTTAAAGCCAATTCCTAGGGTTTACAATTGTTTTGTTAAAAAGTCATTAATAAAGAGTGCCCGAAAATCGATGACTGGATAAAGAAGCTTTGGTACATCTACACAATGGAATACTATGCAGCTGTTAGGAAAAATGAAGTTATAAAATTTGCCTATAAATGGATGGACATGGAGAAGATTATGTTGAGCGAAATTAGCCAGAAGGAGAGAGACAGATAGAGAATGACTGCATTTATTTGCATGGCATAAATATATATGTACATATTATGATACCAATATCCAAGGTCAAGTGAAACATATATCAGGAGGTCTTGTCAAAGGTGGAGATTATCACAAACGTGTGGGAGTCAGAGTTTAGGTAAGACAGAAAATGGAACAGGGTGCTAATAATAGTCGAGGGTACTAATGCCAACCTAGAACTGAGCATTAAATAAAGGCAAAAGGATACACATGACAGCCTTTTAATGTATGTTCTGTAATCCATAGTCTGGAAGGGAAGGAAAAGAGAAAGAGAGAAAAGGGAAAGAAATAAAGAACCTGCCATGGAGCAGGGCTGGGGAAGGGGGAGGGAACCGGGATGTTGGTGGTGGGAGATGGGCACTGGTGGAGGGACGGGTGCTGAAACACTGTATGACCAAAACCCAAACATGAACTTTTTAATTGTATATCTTTTTATTTGTATATCTCACGGTGGTATAATAAAATACTTAAAAAAATAAAATAAAAAGTCATTAATAAAATTTAATTGGGATTTTCATTAATGGTTATATGAAGTAAATCTAACAAAGGGTTTATTTAAGTGAGGAAAAGCCATAAACTTTTAAATAAATTTATGAATTTGGACCTATTACTCTAAATGTCATATGTGTGTAGGAAATAAGGGTGACACTATTTAGATAAGCTGATAAATACTCTTCATCTGGACAGTGTGATGGGAGGAAAGAGAGTAATAAGAGTTTGTTATTAGTGATCATATCAGGATAAATTGGCTGATTTCATCAAATACTATTTTTATTTAGATAAGGGTTTTCGGGGTGGAAATACATACCTTATGATCTCAATTTTATTTTAGAAAACACTAGGATAATTAAAATTTGGGGGCACACTGGCTATTTCTTTACAACTTTTAAAGAAAAATTATATTCTAAGGGTTGTTAAACTATCCATGAAGAGTCTTCAGGAGTACCATCCCAAGTAAATATCAATGCTATGGTAATATGGAAGAGAGAGCTGGGACACAACTTTACCTACAGAAAGACATCTGGGCAATAGTTAAGGATGAAAGGATATTGGTGGATAGAAGATAACTAAGAGGAAACATTAATATTAAGGGGATTTTTGGTGAATGCATACCAGATCAATCAGATTTTAATAGCAGGGTTGAAGGATTTTTACATAGTTGGAGGGCTGTTCAGATACCAAGATTGTGGATGCACACTGAAATGATTTGAATCCTTGCTACAAGAACAG
>JAJIBD010000590.1:0-54538 GCA_021461705.1 Cryptotis parvus
TATGGTTCCCCAGAGCACTGCCAGGAGTAATTCCTCACGGAAGAGGCCAGAGTAACCCTTGAGCAATGCCAGTTTCGACCCATAAAACAAAAAAAGTTATAAAAGGAATATTTACCCAATACCCATCGGATAAGGGATTACTATTCAGGATTAATATTCAGAACTTTACAAGAAGAAAACAGCCAACCTCATCAAAAATGGAGAGAAAAAATTAACAGAAACCTCGAAAAAGAAGAAATTAGGATGCTAAAAGCATATGAATAATGCTCATCATCACTAATCATCAGAGAGATGAAAACCAAAACAACAATGAGATATCATCTCACACCACAGAGACAGGCACATATCCAAAAGAGCAAGAACAACAAGTGCTGACGTGGATGTGGGGGGAAAAAGGAACTCTCATCCATTGCTGGTGGGAATGTCGATTGATAAAGCCATTTTGGAAAACATTATGGACATTCCTCAAAGATTAGAAATTGAGCTCCCATTTGACCCAGCCATATCACTCCTGGGAATAAGCCTAGAAGCCAAAAACAAACAGCAGAAACACCATCTGCACTTTTATTTTCATAGCAGCACTTTCGCTAGCCAGAATCAGGAAGAACCAGAGTGCCCAAGAGACTGATAGCTGGATAGAGAAACTTTGGTTCTTTGGAATGGAATACTATGCATCTGTTAGGAAAAATGAAGTTATGAAATTTTCCTATAAATGGATGGACATGGAGAGGATCAGGTTGAGTGAAATTAACCAGAAGGAAAGAGATATACAATGTCTGCATTTATTTGCATGACTAAATACACATATATTTAGATATACATGGGTGTATACACACACACACATATATATACATATATATATATATCTTGTGTGTGGAGAGAGTATGATAACAATATCCAAGGTTAGGCAAAAACATGGATGAAGAGGACTTCTTAATAGGTAGAATCTAACAAAATATGTGGGAATCAGAGGTTAGCTAAAACTCTGATAATAATCCTCGAAAATGATAATACCTGCCTGGAACTCAGCATTGGATATAGTCAAAGCGATACAAAGAAAACCTCTAAACATATGTATTGCAATCCACGATGTGTAAGAGAAGGAGAGAGAAAGAGAGAAGAGAGAAGAGAGATAGAGAACCTGCCATAGAGGCAGGTAAGTGGAGGGGTAGGGAATTGGGGACATCAGTTGTAGGACATAGTCACTGGTGGAAGATGGCTGCTGGAACACTGTACCCCAAACTAGAACATCTTTGTAATTGTATATCTCACTGTGGCACCATAAAAATATTTTTTAAAGATGCTGAGCCAGGAGTTACAACTAGTACTGCTGGATATGACCCAAAATGCCAAAAAGATAATTTGGGGTATCACAGCCAGTCATGCTCAAGGGTTACTCCTGGCTGTGCTCAGGAATTTCAGCTGGCATTCAATGAGGAACCATAGGATGTTTATTATTTTTAATTTTTTAGCTTTTTTCGGTCACAGCTGGTGATGCTCAGGGGATACTCCCTAGTTCTGCACTTAGGAATTACTCCCTGTGGTGCTTGGGGACCATATGGGATGCCAAGATCTAACTGGACCTGAAGCATGAAAGGCAACTGCCCTATTTACCTTGCTCTCACTACAGCCCTGAATGCGAGGCTTTAAAGCTGCTGAAAGGGCCAACAAAGCCTGTCTTCTCCGAGGGAGTGTGCTTTGTATGTCTTTGCTTTTTGGCTGTTCCCACAACTCCTGTAGCCCCTCCCATGTCCTTCTCCCACATCCCTAGGGGAGAAGCAGGACACATTGGGGGAAGAGACAAGGATGCAAATCACACAGACTGGTTTCGGGGCTGCTCAGAGAGGCATTGCCCTCAACTTCTGGAGAAGCCCTCTGACAGTTGAGCATTTACTTTCAAACTGGTGGCCAGGTGGGGACTTATGAGGGGTTCCTATGACATCCACAGCTTCTGGCTGTGCCGATTGGAAGATCCCAGAGCCCGGAAGCTGAACACAACTAGGCAAAGGTAACCTCTGCTCTAGTGCCCCAAAGCCTTGTCTGCTCAGCTTAACGGCAGCCACAGCTGACATTGGGGAGAATTTGGGGTACCGGGAATAGCGTGGACCCAGCATGGCCAGCCATGGTCAGAGACCTGGGTCTGAGCCCCAGAGCCCCCAGTCCAGTAGCACAGGGTACCCTTTCGAGGTGGTGCTAGAGGAAGCAATGCCAGGACCTTCAGGTAGATGCTGGGGCCAGAGAGAGGGTTGGGGGGGCTGAGGTGATGGGAGAAGTGGAGACACAGAGACCAGAAGGAACAGCTCTTGGGTGTATGGATGAGGCATTGTACAGGTTGACAGCCGGCACAAGGAGAAAGAAGCTGGTTAGGGGAGGGAGGGAGAAATAGGGGTGTCCCTCTGTGTCCTCAGGGAGAAAGTCTACCTCGAGGTAATCAGAGGTCATGTGGGTGTGAACCGACAAGATGGGTGGGAGGGAGGAGGTGAAGGAAGGAGAAGCCTGGGGAATGGGGGTACTCTGAGATCACAGGCCCATGAGGAATTTCTGGGAATGAGTCTGGTCTCTCCCACAGTGCGCTGAGGAGAACTCAGCCCCTGGACCATTGCTGGATCCTGCAAGAGGAAGAAGGAGCAGACCCTCTACGAGGAGGAGGAGGAGTTGGAAGAGGAGGAGGGAAGAGGAGGGACTAGGGGACCCTGGAGCACTGGACATCCTGATCTATGCAGGTGTCCCATGTCAAGGCCAGAAAAGGGGGATGTGGTCATTGCAGGGGGTGGAGAAGGAGCAGGAGGAGTCAGAGGAGGAAGAGCAGGAGGAGGAGCAGGAGGAGGCAGGAGGAGATGCTGGAGGAAAAGGGAGCAGGAGAAGCCAGGAGGAGGAGCATGAGATGGATCAGAAGGAGGACCTGGAGGGGGGAGGGGGAGGTGGAAGGAGAAGGTGGAGGAGCAGGAGAAGGTGAAGGAGGAGGAGTCAGAGGATCAGGAACCTGGAGGAGGAGGGAGAAGAAAAGGGGAGACAGTCACCCAAGGCTCAACTAAGCGGGCATCAGTCACGACCTTGGCCTCGGGGTGCTGTTCAGAGGCGGTGGGAGCTGTCCCTGGAGGAGCAGCAGGAAGACGAGGAGCAGTCATGTGGGTTGCACAGGAAGAGGCAGCTACAGGGAGAGTGAGGTGCCCCCTGAGCACCACAAAGTCTTCCGCAAGCTGCTAGGTAGGAACTGTGGCCTGGGGTCCCTGATCTGTACACAGGGCGTCACAGATGTGGTGACCCTGGAAGGTGACCAGAGGGTACCCGGGGTTCGGGACCCCTGCAGATATCACTGGAGACCTGAACAGGGCTGTCTTGCGGTATGCTCCCTGTACTTGGGCTGAGGGGTCCCCGGGAGGGGTCCCTGTACTCCCTATTCGAACTCAGTGGCTCACACTGAGGATGTGTGGGCTATGCTGGGTTCCGTGCCACTACCCTGACTGTGAGGAGCAACCCTGTCGTCCCAGCTAGGAGAGAGCTCCATGAAGGAGGAAGGCTGTAGAATTTGAGGTTGCACAATCCCGTCTTCCCACAAGGACCCTGTATTGAGAAGATTCCTGTCCTGGGACAAAGACCTGATGGTCTCTGACAAGTGCACGCTGGGGATCGCCCGGCCACTGTCCTTGGGATGCCGGCTCCATCTCTCTGCCCTGGGGCGCCTTCTAAGCTCTCCCCTTCCTGGGCACCCTTTCTCTTTGTTCTTTGGGAGCTACGTGTGAAACTTGGAGGACACAGGGCAGGGAGGCCTGGTTCTTGAGCCTGGTATGGGCACTGTGTTCCCACTCAGTGGGGCACGCATAAGCGTTAACACTCCTCTGCCCACTTTGGGGCACAGGCACCCCAGTCCCCCTGGGCCATGTCAGTGAGGGTTCCTCTCCTCTGACTCAGCAAAGACCCACTGACTCACTTTTCATCCTGCTTCCTGGATATTGAATCTGAATGCTGCACCTCCGCTCCACACTGACCCCGGTGACACATACCTGTATTTCACCTAGTACCTGCTGACCCTGGACAGGGGGAGTCATGCAAGACACTGAGCCGAGCCCCCCATCTCACTATTTAAATGAGTGACGGAGTGAATGAATGGACAAAGGAGTTGAACATTCGAATTCTAGAAGACCTAAGGAAGAGGTAGCACTTGTGTTGGATTGATTTAATGAGCACCGTTGCCTGTCTTTGCTCTAAAGCCACAATCTAGGCATTAGGATGTCGCCACTCCGAGCAGTGCTCGGGGCTTTCTCCCTGGCTGCACGCAGAGATCTCTCCTGGTGGGTCTGAGGGGACCATATGGGGTCCTGGGATGGAATCCCGGTCAGCTGCGTGCAAGGAAATGCCCCCCCCCTACCTGCTCTCCTGCCACTCTGGTCCTCTGTCAGGTTTTTTTCTTACTATATGAGTTCTTGTTCCTTGTAAGAAAATAAAAGCATCAGAAGAGAATTAAAAACTGGCAACCTTGGGGCTGGAAAGATAGTGCAGCAGGGAGGACACTTGCCTGGCATGCGGCCTCCCCAGGTTTGATCCCTGGCACCACCTGTGGCCCCTGTGGTCCTCTGATCCCTGATGGCAGAGCCAGGAGGGAACCCCGAGCACCACCCGTGTGTCCCTTCTCCCTAAAAAATATATATATATATATTTTTTTTTTTGTTTGTTTGTTTTTTTTTTACCTGCTCCGTTTCCGACCTGGGCCGGTTCACCCCCTCCTTAGGCAACCTGGTGGTCCTCCGCTCCCGGAGGGTCACCATATTGATGCCGAACTTAGTGCGGACACCCGATCGGCGCAGCTCACTACAGCCCAGAACTCCTGGACGCAGTCGGGAGGCATGGCGGGTTCTAGCCCTGGCCCACCACCTCGGCAGAAACAAGCCAGACCACCCCTCCCTCACTCCACGCGGCGCCGCCATTTTCCACTTTTGGACTTCCCTCTCATCAGAACTCCACCCGCAGACCAGCCCATCACAGCGCGGATCACCGACACCCACCCTGCAGCAGCTTTTTCCTCAATCCGGCCCAGGTATGCTGGTCCAGAGACTCTCACACATGGGGGCAGAGCTGTCCCTTGCTCTCCCTGTGCACAGCCGTTCATGAGGCAGTCAGGGAGGCATGGCGGGTTCTAGCCCTGGCCCACCACCTCAGCAGAGCCTCACAACAAGCCAGACCACCACTCCCTCACTCCACGGGCGCCGCCATTTTCCACTTTTGGATTCCCTCTCGTCAGAATTCCACTCAGCAGACCAGCCCATCACAGCCCGGCTCGCGCGCCACAAGCAGCCGCAGCAGTTCATCAATAAATGCTTTATTTGGAGGTGTTTAAAAGAGTTTGCCTCCCACTCGGCAAGCCTGGCAAGCTTCTCGTGTTGTATATGATATGCCAAATTCCAGTAACAATTATATTAGGTCATTCCCATGACCTAATATAATGTTTTGAGGCTCTTTATGTTCCTGTAACAAGCCGATGCCCTGGCTCTACTGGCATGAGACAGGACATATGGAGATATTACTGGTGCCCGCTCTAGCAAATAGATGATCAACGGGAAGATCGTGATCGTGATCGTGACCTGCTGACCACAGTCATCTCATACTTCAGCCGTTGTGGCTCTTTTGCTGGCAGATCCGGGCGCATTCACTTCTTCCTGGCCCTGTGAGTACCAACCCCAGGGAGCTCCAACTCAGCAACACTGTGAACCATTCAGCTTCCTTCCACCCGAGGGTCTCTCTGCAGTCTCCTTGATAGAACGGGGGTGTCGTGAATCCCAGAGGGGCTCCTGGAATACCTATGCCAGGAGAACCCACTGGGGTGTCTCTGACCACTGAGTGCTGTGTCCACAGCTACCTGGCTAATGATATGGAGGAGGACAACCAGGCGCCCAAGCTGACCATCTTCTCCTTCATGTATGGCCACAGCTGCCAGCAGAGGCCCCAGTTCCATGGGCTTCTGCTCCAGCTGCTGTGTTCCATTGGCTGGAGGACCCAGGTGACTCATGAGGAGTGTGAGCAGGTGGGGTTCAGAGAGGGCTGGCATGTGCTGGAGGGGCCGAGTGGAGTCAGCAACACAACACGGGCCATGTTGCTTCCACAGATTCAGGCCTATGAGCCTTAACTGTGGGTGTGGGGCCGGGGAACTTACCAACCTAGAACTGAGCAACCTAGAACTGTGCATTAAATACAGGCCAAAAATGCACATGATGGCCTCTAAGTGTAGGTAGTGCAACCCATAATGTGTAAGAGAAGGAAATGTTAGAGAGGGAGAGAGAAAAGAGATAAAGAACCTGCCATTTAGGCAGGCTATGGGAGAGGGCATATATATCAAATATCAAATACAACACGGGTAGCTTGCCAGGCTCTGCCGTGCAGGTAGCATACTCTTGTAGGCATCTCTAAGTCCAGAATTTATTGATAAACCGCGCGGCCGCTTGCGGCGCGCAAGAGCCGGGCGCTGATAGGCTGGTCTGCTGGGTGGAGATCTGACGAGAGAGAAGTCTGGATGTGTAAAATGGAGGCCCTCATGGAGTGGGGGGTCGTCTGGCTTGTTGTGAGGCTCTTCTGGGATGGTGGGCCAGGGCTAGAACCCACCATCCCTCCCGGACACCCCTCCTGAGCGGCTGGTCACAGGAGAGAGCCAGTAGCAGCTCTGCCCCATGTCTGCGGAGTATTTGATATATATGCCAAATACCAGTAACAATTATAGACCTCATTCCGGAATGGATTGAGGCTCTTTATGTTCCTGGAGCAAGCAGATGCCTTGGGCTCCTACTAGCATGAGACAGGACATATGGAGATGTTACTGGGGCCCGCTCGAAAGCAAATCGATGATGAACGGGAAGATAGTGATACAGTGACAGTGATGGGAGGGGAGGGAATTTGGGACGTTGGTGGTGGGAAATGGGGACTGGTGGAGAGCAGGGTGCTGGAACACTATGTGACTGAAACCTCTCAACATGAACAATGTTTTAATTGTATATCTTATGGTGGTATAATAAAATATTTAATAAAAAATAGATGCCGAAAATTGAAGAAACAGAAACACTCCCAAATAGCTTTTATGAGGCACATATCACCCTGATACCCAAAGCAGACAAAGATGCCACAAAAAAGAAAAACTACAGACCAATCTCCCTGATGAATACAGATGCTAAGATCTTCAACAAAATACTAGCAAATAGAATCCAAAGAGTCATCAAAAAGATTATACACCATGACCAAGTGGGATTCATCCCGGGAATGCAAGGATGGTTCAACATCCGCAAAGTCAATCAACATAATACATCATATCAACAAAAAAAAAATAAAAACCATATGATCATATCAATAGATGCAGAGAAGGCATTTGACAAGATTCAACACCCGTTCATGATGAAAGCTCTCCATAAAATGGGGATTGAAGGAACCTTCCTCAAGATAATCCAGGCCAGAAAAAATGCTCATCATCACTAATCATCAAAGAGATGCAAATCAAAACAACAATGAGATACCACTTTACACCACAGAGACTGGCACATATTCAAAAGAGCAAGAACAACAAATGCTGGCGTGGATGTGGGGAAAAGGGGACACTCATCCATTGTTGGTGGGAATGCCGGCTGGTACAGCCTTTTTGGAAAACACTATGGACATTCCTCCAAAGACTAGAAATTGAACTCCCATTTGACCCAGCCATACCACTCCTGGGAATCTACTTTGGGAAACCAAAAATACGCAGCGGAAACACCATCCCTACTTTTATGTTCATAGCAGCATTATTCACAATAGACAGAATCTGGAAGCAAACAGAGTGCCCGAAAATCGAAGACTGGATAAAAAAGCTTTGGTACATCTACACAATGGAATACTATGCAGCTGTTAGGAAAAATAAAGTTATAAAATTTGCCTATAAATGGATGGACATGGAGAAGATTATGTTGAGTGAAATTAGCCAGAAGGAGAGAGACAGATACAGAATGACTGCATTTATCTGCATAACATAAATATATATGTACATGTTATGATAGCAATATCCAAGGTCAAGTGAACCATATATCGGGAGGTCTTGTCAAAGGTGGAAATTATCACAATCGTGTGGGAGTCAGAGGCTAGGTAAGACAGAGAATGGAACAATGTGCTAACAATTGTTGAGGGTACTAATGCCAACCTAGAACTGAGCATTAAATAGAGGCAAAAAAGATACACATGACAACCCTTTAATGTATGTTCTGTAATCCATAGCCTGGAGGGAAAGGAAAAGAGAAAGAGAGAGAAACGGAAAGAAATAAAGAACCTGCCATGGAGGAGGGCTGGGGGAGGGGGAGGGAACCGGGGACATTGATGGTGGGAGATGGGCACTGGTGGTGGGATGGGTGCTGGAACACTGTATGACCAAAACCCAAATATGAACTTTTTAATTGTATATCTTTGTAATTGTAAAAATTAAAAAAATTAATTTAAAAAGAAAGATAATCCAGGCCATCTTCTACAAGCCCACAGCGAGCATCATTCTCAATGGGGAAAAACTGAAAGCCTTCCCCTTAAGATCAGGGACAAGACAAGGCTGCCCACTCTCACCACTTCTATTCAATATAGTACTGGAAGTACTTGCCATAGCAATCAGGGAAGAAAAAGACATTAAGGGCATCAAGATAGGAAGGGAAGAAGCCAAGTTATCACTATTTGCAGATGACATGATATTATACCTGGAAAACCCAAAACTCTCTACCAAGAGGCTCCTAGAAATAATACATTCCTATAGCAGTGTAGCAGGGTACAAAATCAATACCCAAAAGTCAATGGCCTTCCTATATGCAAACAGCGAAAGAGAAGAAAGGGACATTAAAGAAACTATCCCATTCACAATTGCGCACAGAAAATCAAATACCTAGGAATCAGTTTGACAAAGAATGTAAAGGATCTCTACAAAGAAAACTACAAAACGTTACTTCAGGAAATAAAAGAAGACCTGAGGAAACAGAGACATATTCCCTGCTCATGGATCAGAAGGATTAACATTATCAAAATGGTAATACTCCCTAGAGCTTTATACAGATTCAATGCAGTCCCTATAAAGATACCCATGATGTTCTTCAAAGAAATTGAACAAACACTCCTGAAATTTGTATGGAATAATAAAACCCACGAATAGCTAAAGCAATCCTTGGGAAAAAGAAGATGGAAGGTATCACTTTCCCCAACCTCAAGCTCTACTACAGAGCAGTTATAATTGAGACAGTGTGGTATTGGTATAGAGACAGACCTGTAGACCTATGGAATAGAACTGAGTATCCTGAAACACATTCTCAAATATACAACCACTTAATCTTCGATAAAGGAGCAAAAAATATTAAGTGGAGCAAAGAAAGCCTCTTCAACAAATGGTGCTGGGAAAACTGGGCAGCTACATGTAAAAAAATGAACTTAGACCTCCTTCTAATGCCATGCACAAAAGTCAGATCAAAATGGGTTCTAGATCTCAACATCAGACATGAATCTATAAGGTACATCGAAGAAAACATAGGAGAAACGCTCTACGACATCGAAACGAAAAGTATCTTTAAAGACGACACACCACTGACCAAGCAAATGGAAGCAAAGATAAACAAATGGGATTATATAAAATTGAAAAGCTTCTGCACCTCAAAAGAAACGGTGACCAAGATACAAAGACAATCCACAGAGTGGGAAAGGATATTCACCCAATACCCATCTGACAAGTGGTTAATATCCAGGATATATCAGGCACTGGTAGCCCTTCACAAGAAAAAAACAGCCAACCCCATCAAAAAATGGGGAGAAGAAATGAACAGAAGCTTCCAAAAAGAAGAAATTCGAATGGCCAAAAGGCATATAAAAAAGTGCTCTTCATCTTTAATCATCAGGGAGATGCAAATCAAAACAACAATGAGGTACCATCTCACACCACAGAGACTGGCACACATCCAAAACAGCAAGAACAACCAGTGCTGGCTTGGATGTGGGGAAAAAAAGGGACTCTCATCCACTGTTGGTGGGAGTGCCAACTGGTCCAGCCCTTTTGGAAAACAATATGGGCATTCCTCCGAAAACTAGATATTGAGTTCCCATTTGATCCAGCAATAGCACTCCTGGGAATATACCCGAGAGACCGGGAAAACACATAGCAGAAACACTATCTGTACTTCTTTATTCATCTCTGCGCTATTCACTATAGCTAGAATCTGGAAACAACCTAAATGCCAGAGAACAGAGGACTGGCTAAAGAAACTGTGGTTCATTTACACTATGGAATACTATGCGGCTGTCAGAAAAGATGAAATTATGAAATTTACCTGCAAATGGATGGACATGGAGACGATCATGCTGAGTGAAATTAGTCAGAAGGAAAAGGACAGATATAGAATGACTGCATTCATTAATACGACATAAATAGATACCAGTGTTTTACTAAATGTGGGAAATGGTAATGGCAGATTAAAACTCACCATTGAATATACACAAAGAGACTTAAGTGATAAACTCTAAATACCTGCAGGGCTAGCCACAATGTGTAAAATAAGAGGGAGAGACATGCAGAGACAGAGAGAGAGACAGAGAGAGAAAGAGAGGAAACTGGGGTGCCTGCTATTAAGGCAGCATGGGGGTGGGCGGGAGGGGTGGGGGTACATTGGTGGTGGAAATGGGGCACTGGTGGAGGGACGGGTGCTGGTATACTGTATTACCAAGAACCAATTATGAACACCTTGGTAATTGTATGTTTCACTGTGGTATAATAAAAAAATTTAAAAAAAAAAGAAAACACATAAGATTCCCAGATCTCTCAAATGAGACTCAAGACTGTTGGGAAAAAAATAGATGCCAAGTCAGAATACCAAGGGAGCTTTATGAAAATTTACCAGGGTCCTAATGAACCGTTCTTTGAATTTATTGGGAGACTGACTGAGATAATCCGCAGACAGGTTTAAGACCCATCCACTCAACAAAGCCTAGAACGAACCTTAGCATATGAGAACCCTAATCAAAAATGGCAAGTCATACTGTGTAATGTTAAGGAAAAGGAAGACTTCATGGCATATCTAAAGGCCTGTAGAAATGTCAGCTTGGCCTCCCATGGAACACAGAATACTATAGAGGCTTATCCCACACAGCAAGAAGGAGATCAGGAGAGGAGGGAAATATCAAACAGCTTCAGGGGGGAGAAATAATAATCCTCAAAGTATAGACAGGAGTGATCAGGGGAACTATGCTAATAATCACAACCCCATCCTTTGGAGGGCAACGCCTGGACTTTGCCCAAGGTACAGGAAGGGAAAGTTTTGGCAGAAGGTAGATCTAAGGATATGCGAAGGAAGGTCTGATGGATACTGCCTGTTAACAGATACACAGGGACTTCTGGCAGTCTGTCTCCCAATAGAGTTAGTATGTAGAAATCCCTAGTGAGACTGTTAATCAAAGCTGCAGGTACCCAGACAAGGCTATCTTGGGTCATTTCTCTGCACATTTCCCTGTTGGCTATAACTATCCCAAGATGGAGTCTAATGGACGATGCTTAAAGTTAGGCAAAAAACAGGTTTTTCTTGTTCTTCTGTCTGACAAGTCCTTGCCATCATGGGCTAGTCCGGAAGGCTGCATTAGCAACTATAATGAGTTCTTTGGTTCATCTCATCCTACCTAGATAGCATCCCCTGCAGGTTTTTGGTTCCTGGTTGTCTCCTTCCTATTATTCCTAAGTCCTATTCAATGAATGTGAACTGTCTTTGTAATGTAAACCATGCAAACTTTAAGCTGTATTGCCCTTTGAGACGAGGGATAAGGGAGTTGGGGTCTGTGTGGAGGTGGTCAGTCAGTCAGTCAGTCAGCTCAAGTCAGTGAGTAAAATGAGTTAGTCCAAGTGAGTGAGCTCAGGTCAGTGAGCTCAGGTTAGTCAGCTAAAGTCAGTTAGCTGTGGTTAGTCAGCTGCCATGATGAGAACTGCTGCCCCTCCGGCTGGTGATCATTAAAAATATTAATGGATATACATCATGTTCCTGGTGTCTCATTTCTGCGCCTCCAACCCGACAGGACATTCCTGCTTCAGGAAAGCATTGGGCCAGAGACTGTCGCTCTCAGAAAAGAAGTCAGTGTCAGGTTTCATCTTATCAGATAATCTGTTATGACAGAGGAGGGAAGGGACACATCCGTAGAAATTGCTGAGCTTCTAGAATTATCAATACAGGACAACATCCCAATAATCCTTTTATTGGAAATGTGACATGGAACCCTTTCCAGGTTCCACAAGCTCCACAGGCTCAAATAACATCTATGCCTCCCGAATGCGGAAACTGGGTGGGGGCCTGTCCCAGGCCCCGCTGAATCCAGGGTCACTCTTGTTCACCCCACCTGCCCAGTACACTCTGAATCAGAATCCTCAGAATTGCAATCAATAAATACTCTCCAGCCTACCCCATCAGACAATGACAATTTCAATATTCTCTGCCCTACAACCGTCACAATATATCCAAGTGAAAATTCTTACATGCTGAAAACAGGGATAAAAGGACTGCTCCCCAAGGTAGTATGGGTTTAATTCAGGAGAGGTATTGGCTGAAATATCTCCCCAAGGTAGTATGGGTTTAATTCAGGAGAGATATTGGCTGAAATATAAGGGAATCAAGATGTATTTGGACTTCTAGTTCCTGAATCACATGGAGAGATAATATTGTCCATCTCTGCGCCAACTAAATGGACTTTTTGAAAAAGTGGAACTGCTGGCTAGACTATTATTAATTTTTGAGGATCAAACTAGTCCAACACCCTAAGCTGGTGGCTTAGTTCCAACACCCTAAGCTGGTGGCTTAAACAGGACCAACCCTTGTGCCAATTTCTTCACTTGATCACTTGACATCCATTATACATCAATTTGCTCGACAGGCACGAGTAACATTTCCATTTGACCCTATCACGTGCCAGTGTAGACCAATGGCATCTGCTAGCTCCAGGAATACGAAGAGCCTCAAACCATTCATTCAGGGTCATGACAAAGAAGTCAGACCATCTTGTAGGTGGGCGGCCAAGTGATCTTTTGATGTCCCATGGGATCCAGTCGTTAACGGCTCTAGTCCAACGGTTGTCTCCAAATCGCATTACATGTCCAGCCAGCCCATCTATTTGCGATGCCTTGGCAAACGAAAGCGTGTCCCTGACTCGATCATCGACGGAGGTCGGAACTCCGGATTCCTTCTCTCACTTGAGTGAGGCGTGATATTCCAAGCATAGTTCTTTCGATTCCTCTTTGGGATACATGAGCAGCGTTCTCATCCTGCTTTCGTAGGGCCCAGGTCTCTGAGGCGTATGTTAATGCAGGGAGAATGGTGGAGTCGAAGAGAAGTGTCTGGAGCCGGAGGTTGTTTGTCCTTTTATCTATTTCTTCGATACTCTCGAAGGCATTCCACGCCACTCTCTTACTCCTGCGCAGCTCAGATTTTAGGTCATTCATCATGTTGACTTCTCGACCTCGGTATAAATCACTGCTGCATTCAGAGATGGTTGTTTGTTGAGGGTGAATGTTAACGCAAGGAGAACGGTGGAGCAGAAGAGATGTGACTGGAGCCGGATGTCCTTTGTCCTTTTTGCTATTTCTTTGATGCTCTGAAGGCGTTCCATACCTTATGGAATGCCTTATTTGCATTTTACATTAATATAAAGGTATATATAATTATACCAATATCCCAGGACATATACATCAGTATCTGAAAATATTTGCAAATTGTTTTATATACATATAATGACTATTTTCAAGTGAATAAATTTGGTCCTACTGAAAAGGAAGAGGGAGGATCAAAAACAGTCAAAAAATAATTTGGAAGCAAAACTAGAAATAGTTATTTCTATTTATATAAGTATAAATGCAAGGTTTCCTCCCAAAGGAAAACCATCAGGACAGTTCTGCTGTTCAAGAAGGGTGACATTCACGACATTGGCAACTATCGCCCCATTGTCCGTCATCTACAAGCTGTTCACTCGAGCCACCTGAACAATATTGGCAGAACATTAGATGAAGGACAACCATGAGAGCAAGCTGGCTTCTGAAAAGGATTCAGCACAATCGACCATATCCACATGGTAACCAAGCTCACTGAGGTTTGTAGGGAGTTCAAGATGCCGCTCTCTCTCTCTTGTTCATTGATTTAAAGAAAGCCTTTGATTCTGTGAAGACTCAAGCAGTCATTGAAGCCCTAGCCAAACAGGCTAGTCAAACCCAATACAACAAGATCCTTTGTGAGCTGTTTCACGGATTCACCACCAGGATCTCACCATTCTACAAGGAAGTGATCATTGATGTCAAAAGAGGGGTTCAGCAGGGTGATACCATTTCACCAAAACTCTTCAGCGCCGCCCTCGAGAACATCATGTGACAATTAGAATGGGAAGGAATGGGAGTGAAGATAGACTGTCAGCAACTACACTATGCTTCACTGATGACATCGTTCTAATAACACCAAACATTATCCAAGCGGCACAAATGCTGGCTGACTTTGACCGAGAATGTGGAACGATAGGAGAGGTCTACAGGTGAATCACAACAAAACTATGTTCATGAAAAAATGAACTACTTCCAGAGGCCCAATTCACTCTCAATGGAACAAACATCTCAGAATGCAGCAGTTATATGTACCTAGGTCGAGAAGTCAACATGATGAATAACCTAAAACCTGAGCTGTGCAGGAGGAAAAGAGTGGCATGGAGTACCTTCAAAAACATCGAAGAAATAGCTAAAAGGACAAAGAACCTCCGGCTCCAGGTACATCTCTTTGACTCTACCGTTCTCCCTGCATTAAGACTTGGGCCCTATGAAAGCAGGATGAGAATGCTATTCGGGTCTCTACAACAGGAATTGAAAAAGCTATGCTTGGAATATCATGCCTCACTCAAGTGAAAGAAGGAATCCGGAGCTCCGACCTCTGTCACTGTTTCAGAGTCAGGGAAGCTGTCTCACTTGCCAAGGCATTGAAAATCAGATGGGCTGGTCATGATTTGGAGACAACTGCTGGACTAGAGCTGTTGTCGACTGGATCCCACGGGATGTCAAAAGATCATGTGGCCGTCCACCTAAAAGATGGTCAGACTTCTTAGTCAAGACCTTGAACGAACGGTATGAGGCTCTTCATATTCCTGAAGCAAGCAGATGCCATTGGGCTACACCAGTATGTGATAGGGACAAATGTAAATGTTACTGGCCCCTGCTCGAGCAAATTGATGAATAACAGGATGTCAAGAGATCAGGTGAAGTTAAATATACAGAAATTCTGGTTTCTTGCCAACTATTTAAATCTACTTCCCTTGCATATACTCTGACCTTGGTAATACATCTGGCAATCATGTGTCCAAACAAGTTTTTATCATTTTCAAGTTTTTATCACTTATGGGAGGCCACAGTTTTCTCATGGATAAAATTAATGAATGTATGAACCTACATGAAGATAACTTTCTGAACAAAAATAACGTTTGATAATGTAAGAGGGTTTCCTTTTTATGAGTTCCAGAATATTCCCCTATATCCTCTAAATTAATAATATATAACTTTTTTGTTAAAGACATTCTCCTTTTGGCCAAAGCAATATTACAGGTGGAGAGCATTTGTCTTGCACGCGGCCAACCCGGGTTTGATTCCTGGCATCGCATATGGACCCCTGAGATGAACAGAAGTAATTCCTGAGTGCCGAACCAGTAGTAACCCATGAGCATCGCCAGGGTGAGCCAAAAAGCCTAAATAAATAAATCTTTTTATTTATAGACAGAAAGACACACATTCAGACAGGCAGGCAGGCAGGGAGGTAGACAGACAGACAGAAAGACAAACAGACAGAATACAGACAGATAGACAGACAGATAGAAAGATAGACAGATAAATAGATAGATAGATGGATAGATCGATAGATCAATAGATCGATAGACAGACAAACAGACAGACAGACAGACAGACAGACAGACAGACAGACAGACAGACAGACAGACAGACAGACAGATAGATAGATAGATAGATAGATAGATAGATAGATAGAGATAGAAATCTCTAATTATTTTGGCATAATTCTTCGCTAAATATTTATTACTTAAGCATATAGTAAGAAATGTTTGCATTCCATGCAAAGAAACTGCCCCTCAAAGTGGTAAATTACAGCACTTTTTCTTTGGGCAGGGGGTTACATACAAAACTGCTCAGGGGATATAACGAGCTCTGTGCTTAGGAATCATTCCAGAGTGTGCTTAGGTAGACTAAATGTGGTGCTCAGGATTCAAATGTGTGTCAGTCACATGCAAAGCAAGTGTCTTAACTCCTGTTCTATTTCTCCCACCCTAAAATAAAGTACCTCCCAAGAACAGTTTGGAGGCAGACTACTGACTCTAACTCCTGTGTGATCCTGAGATGGTGACTTGAACCTCTCCTCCAAATTTCGCTCCTTGTCTGTAAAATGGGAACAACAACAATAACCTCACAAGCATGCAGTGAAGGTGAACTGGGAATTTACAGGTCAGATGGCTGGAATGAAGCACTAAGTGCTCAAGAAGTGAAACTGTCCCTCCTTCCAGATACACATGTGTCGGGGCGCTCCGCCGGGGTCCCCCGACAGTGCCGGGAAGCGAGTTCCCTTCTACCTCCAAAGCTGGCGAGGAATGGATGAACACTCAGGAATCCGATGCAGTTTTAAAAAGGCTTTACTTATCACAGGTTCAGGCATACAAATCAGCAAAAGGAAAAACCCGATGCTTAGGATTCCAGGCTAGAACCCCAGCCACGTGTAGGCCAAGATGGCGACCACCACGTGTAAAAGCTTCCAAGGGGAAGAAACGCTCACAAGGAGAGAGATCCCACAAGGAAGAAAAAAGGGAGAGCGGGAACCAGCTAGTTTATATCCCTGTCACTCAGACCTTCTTCCCACTGTTATGGAAAGCAGGGAGGGTCCAATGCCCTTAGGTAATCCCTCCCTGCATCTCACCTAGGGCCTTTACTGTGCTAATGTTTTGAGCCGGGAATGCCTTTGTTATGTAGAGAAGGGGGTTTCTGAGATGGCATGTCACTGTACCAAAGACCAACACCAATGCCAGTTAAATATTTCTCCAAGCCTTCACAAGCCTCCTCTACTTCATTGTAGTTTTATATTTTAGTTGCCTTTGAGTATATCAGGGAGCCATGCTTGTTTGCTTGGAAGCAAACAGCATTTCTCTCTGGTCTAATTACTTAGGTGTCCTACGTGGCCAGGCTAATATGCTGGTAAGATCTAGCTAGTCCCACGATGATTGTGATAGCATGGGAGAATATTTATACCAGCTAGTACAGCATACATGGTTGGATAAACTGCCACATTTAGACTACCCCCTTATCTACGGAGTGATTTGCGGGAGGCAATCCAGAGCAGATGCAGCGGCCCTTAGGAGTCCTGCAACACACATGTACACTTCTACCTCCAACACAAACTGAAGCAAGCTGTTGTGCGTTAACCTCAACTACTGTAGTGTGGGTTGGATCTGACCGGAAGTTTGGGGTTTTGGTGTTTCATTTGTTCCTTTTCCCTTTTTGTTGCAAAAGTATTCTATATGCCAAAAACAGTATAAATAGTGAAGTTCATTCCTAATGAATGGAGATGTCACTGGCACCCGCTCAAGCAAATCGATGAATGGGAAGACAAGTGACAAGTGTCAGAGGCCACACATTGTAGCACATTCAAACATAGCACCTGAAGAAACAGGTGAAACCAGAACAAAGAAAAAACCTCCAGGAGGTAACCCATTTTAACTCACGATTTGAATGCTGCTCTCGGCTTCAGGAAAAGTTCATCAACATCTGGGTGGGACCTCCAGATGCAGGGGTTGCCCACCCAGGGACTCCAGATGTCGGGGAATGCCGCTGAGGTCCCCGACAGTACCGGGAAGCGAGTTCCCTTCTACCTCCGAAGCCGGAGGAGAATGAATGAAGACTCAGGAATCCGATGCAGTTTTAAAAGGTTTTACTTATCACAGGTTCAGGCGTATAAATCAGCAATAGGAAAAACCCGGTGCTTAGGATTCCCAGCTAGAACCCCAGCCACGTGTAGGCCAAGATGGGGCCACCACATGTAAAGGCCCTGTAAAGAGGAGAAAAAGACAAGACTCTCAAGAAGGGTGTGAGCTCACAAAGCCAGAGCCCAAAAGGAGGAGAGAGAGAGAGAGAGAGAGAGAGAGAGAGAGGGAGAGCAGGCTGGTTTTATATCCCTGCAACTCAGACCTCCCACTCTTATGGGAAGCAGGAAGGGTCAAATGCCCTTAGGTAATTTCTCCCAGCACCTCACCTAGGCCCTATCATATGCTAATGATTTGAGCCAAAATTGCCTGGAAATGCCTTTATAGGGTAGAGAAGGGGATTTCTGAGATGGCATGTCTCTGTACCAATGACTAATACTAATGCTAGTTAAATATTTCTCCAAGCCTTCACAAGAGTTTCGTCTACTTCACGAGACTCTTGTTAAAATAGTTTTGTATTTTAGTTGCCCTTGAGTTATCAGGGAGTCATGCTTGCTTGCTTGGAGGCAAACAGCATTTCTTTCTGGTCTAATTACTTAGAGATCCAATGTGGCCAGGCAAATATGCTGGTAAGATCTAGCTAGCCCCAGGATGATTGTGGTAGCATGAGAGAATATTTATACCAGCCAGTACAGAATACATGGTCAGATAAACTGCCACATTTAAACTACCCCCTATCTACAAAGTGATCTGTAGGAGGCAATCCAGGGCAGATGCAGAGGCTTTTAGGCGTTCAGGTGTCCTACAAAGACAACGTGGGTTCCTCCATATCCAATTAGCCAACTCATCATCACCGTATCACTGTCTTCCGTTCATCATCGAATTGCTCAAGCGGGCCCCAGTAACATCTCCATATGTCCTTTCTCATGCTAGTAGGGCCCAAGGGCATCTGCTTGCTCCAGGAACATAAAGAGCCTCAATCCACTCCATCAGATCATGGGAATGAGGTCTATAATTGTTACTAGTATTTGGCATATCAAATACAACATGGGTAGCTTGCCAGGCTCTGCCGTGCATTTCAGGTTAACTCACAATATAGTGTTCCCAGATGAAAATAAGCTGCTCTGAAGTACCCTGCTAGAGAAAGGCACTCTCATCCATTGCTGGTGGCAGTGTCGACTGGTCCAGCCTTTTTTGGAAAACAATATGGACATTCCTCCAAAGACTAGAAATTGAGCTCCCATTTGACCCAGCCATACCACTCCTGGGAATATACCCTGGGAAGCCAAAAACACACAGCGGAAACACCAACTGCACTTTTTTTTCGCGTTTGCCTTACACGGCCGGCCTGTGCCGGCCCAGGTTCGATTCCCGGCATCCCATATGGTCCCCAAGCACCGCCAGGAGTAATTCCTGAGTGCAGAGCCAGGAGAAACCCCTGAACGTTGCCGGGTGTGACCCAAAAAAGAAAAAAAAAAAGAAACATAACTATTCACAATAGCCAGAATCTGGTAACCAGAGTGCCCAAGAACAGACGGCTGGATAAAGAAACTGTGGTACATCTACACAATGGAATACTATGCAGCTGTTGGAAAAACAAAGTTATGAAATTTGCCTTTAAATGGATGGACATGGAGAGGATCATGCTGAGTGAAATTAGCCAGAAGGAAAAGGAGAGATATAGAACAGATATAGAATGACTGCACTTATTTGAGGGATATAAAAGTGTGTGGAGATACATATATATATATATATATATATATATAAGAGAGAGAGAGAGAGAGAGAGTATGAGACCAATATCCAAGGCCAGGCAATACATGGATTCGGAGGTCTTGTCAATAAGTGGAATCAACCTTAAGTGTGTGGGAGTCAGAGGTTAGGTAAGACAGAGAAGGGAACAATGTACTAATAATCGTTGGAAATGACAATGCCAAATTAGAACTGAGCATTGAATGTAGGCAAAGGGATACACACGATAACCTCTAAATGTATGTATTGCAATCCACAATGGGGGAGGGAGAGAGGGGGAGGGGAGAGAGAGAGAGAGAGAGAGAGAGAGAGAGAGAGAAAGTGCCTGCTATAGAGGCAGGCCAGGGGAGGGGGAGGGGGAGGGAATTGGGACATTGGTGGTGGGATGGGTGGAGGTAGGATTGGTGGTGGGCACTGGTGGAGGGATGGGCGCTGGAACACTGTATGACTGAAACCCAAACATGAACATCTTTGTAACTGTACATCTCATGGTGGTATAATAAAATATTTTAAAAAATAACAATAATAAAAAAAATAAAGTACCCTGCTAAGTACCAGGTTCCTATTCAATCAGCTAAATCTGTATACACTACCCCAGTCAAGATGCTGAAAACAATACAGTTTATGGAATAACCAATAAAGGCAGATAAAGACACAGGCACGGGGCCGGGCGATAGCCCAGCAGGTGTGGTGTTTGTCTTGCACGCGGCCGGCCTGCGTCGCCCAGGTTCAATCCCGGCATCCCATATGGTCACCTGAGCACCACCAGGAGTAATTCCTGAGTGCAGAGCCAGGAGTAACCCCTGAGCGTCGCTGGGTGTGACCCTAAAGCAAAAAAAAAAAAGAAAAGAAAAGACACAGGCAAGGTAAACTCAGGAGCGGCTCAGGGAACAACACAGAGTGTCGGAGTTAAACCTGGGTCAGCTGCACGCGAGGCTAGTGCGTGACCCACTGTACTGTGCTTCTGGCCCCCAGGCTTATGAAGTGATCATTTTGGCCATCTCAGCTGAATAGAAAGAAATGGGGTAAAGGAAAGTGTAAATCACAGGGACCTTATCTGCCTTTAAAACAAACAAAACCAAGAATGAGATCTAGCTTTCAGGCATCTAGCCAGTTTAAAAAATCTAAAAAAAAAAATAATAATAATAATAATAATAATAATAATTGTCATTAACGTGGGGGCTGGGGACATCAGGCCCGCAGGTCCTGAACAGCTGGTGGAACCAGGTTGCCTGCTAAGTTTCGTGTTGGCTGCCTATGGCTTATCTGCCATACAGTATGGCCTGAAAATAAAGTTATAAATATCCAAGGGCTCTTAGCAGAAGTTCCCCACACTAGACATGAAAACTTCCATCTAAATAAACCAAACCCTAAAAGATGAAAACCTACACTAGCTTACGGTGATTTTTGGTTTTGTGCCACACACCTTGGTAGTGCTTGGAGCTGACTCCTGGCTCTGTGCTCAGGGAATCACAAGTGGGAACCCTAGTCTCTAGGCAAGCACCTTCCCCACACTGTATCTTTCCAGGTCCTAAAAGAAGTATCCAGGATATTCTTAAGATTAGGGAAATAAAACAATCATTCACAGCTGCTCGATTTCGATTGCAAAGCAGTTCACCGGAAATAAAACATGCTCAACGTACCTTTTGCTTTTCAGGAATATCCTCAACTTCTCTTTTTCTCTTTTCTGCATCCCATCTCCAGTAGGTTTTTCTCCTGGTTCCAGTTTTTTTTTTCCTTGAAATACCTTCATCGTCACCAGAACCTTTTTCCTCGGGGACTTGGGTTCTAATTTCCTTTTCTTGGACAGAGTGTCTTCTTCCCCCACAGCTAGAACTTTCTTGCACAAGGTCACCTTCGGAATCCATTTTCCTTTTCCTTGGCGTGACCACACGCACAAGGAGTCTTTTGGGTGGTGCAACTTGCTGGGTTTTCATTAACACACAACGAAGACTGTTTCTGAATCCAACTTTGCTTTGGCCTCTTCAAGGGAGATACTTTCGTGTTCTTCACTTGTAGCATTTTCCATTTTGATTATTTTAACAGATGTCAAAACTTCATGAACTAATACATACGTGCTCCACGACTGTGTGCGGAAGCGGAGCGCCCCTAGCGTTGTGACACCACTTCCGTAGTGTGCGTACACACTCACACACGAGCACACTCCGCACTCGGGAAAGAGGAACCGTCGCTCGGTTTCGTGTCCCGGGGTACAGAGCGCGTTGCCGGAGGGACTACGAGTCCCGTGGCGCACCGCGCGGCTTGGCGCCGGGGACCTGGCAAGGGCCTACTTGGAACCAACCACTGTTGCTACATTGTTCTCAATAGAGATCACCCGCAAACGGAGTTAAGTACAAAAAGCAGTTTGTAAGTTCAAAACGGTCAGAAACGGCAAAGCGAAGAGCCGTTCATTCATGATTGTGAATGGGACCCATTCTGCTCCTCTAAACTCGCTGCTACCCTGTGTCATCAGTTACAGCCAATGCAATTCGGAGAATCCCCTTTGACTTCGTTTGCCGTTTCTGGCCGTTTTGAACTTAAAAACTGCTTTTGTACTTAACTCCGTTTGCGGGTGATCTCTATTGAGAACAGTGTAGCAATATGCGGTTGGTTCCAAGTAGGCCAGGTGAGCACTTGTTCACTTTCCAGGTTTGCAGAAACTCAGTTCTTACCATAGGAAAGGTGTTCAGATTCATGGATAATGAACATAGTATGGTGAAGCTTAAAAGAAAAACTAAGTAGTCCAAACATTAAACAGTTTTGTTTCTCTTAATCGGATAATAGTGCTCTATAGTAGCGTGAGAGCTTTTTCCCATTGAAATACATGGAAAACGCGGAAAGTAGCATTTCTCTTTTAGACAGCATTCAGTGTTCCTGATCGTCTCCTCTGTGCAACGTTGCGAGCTGCAACTTGGCGGCAGGCAGAGAGAGGAACCTCTGTGGTGAAAGAGCAAACTGTGACTTTCACAAAAGTAAAACAAGCTCCAAACAGCAATAGTTTCCTAACACGCAGTTTTGTTCTTCCTCCTACACTAGTGCACTGTAGATGCGTTAGAGCTTTTTCCATTGAAATACATGGAAAACGCGGAAAGTAGCATTTCTCTTTTAGACAGCATAATGGAAGTGCACAGCGTGTACTATTCTACACCTCATTCAAACTTGGGAACAAAGTGACAATGTATCGTATTCCTAAAATGCGGGTCATACATTTGTTTCTTATGTTTTAAAGAAAACAGTTTGAAGCAGGGTGATGGTCAAATTGGCCGTTTGCATGGATAAAGCTTGTATTAGTGACAGCAATATTCCGCAGTGAACAGTGCACAGCGTGTACTATTCTACACCTCATTCAACCTTGGGAACAAAGTGACAATGTATCGTATTCGTAAAATGCAGGTGCGGGTCATACCTTTGTTTCTTATGTGTTAAAGAAAGCAGTTTGAAGCAGTGTGCACTGCACTGCCCGTTGTAATAAGCGAGTTTGTAATGTTTAGACTACTTATTTTTTCCATTAGACTTCTCGTTCTGAAGTCCAAACAGTTCTGTTTCTCCAAAGAGTTCTCTGTGTCCAAACAGTTTTGTTTCTCTTCCTCGTATAGTGCACTGTAGTTGTATTAGAGCTTTTCCCATTGAAATACATGCAAAACGCGGAATGTAGCATTTCTCTTTTAGACAGCATAAAGGAATGAATGTGTGTTTGAAATCCTCTTTCATCTGGAGAGAAACACAATTGCACCAGTAGCACAACCTTGGCTGACCTTCGCCACAGCAAAGAAAGCTGCAATGAATGCTGTTTTGTGAATCACACTTTGTCCGAGGTTTGCCTATCTATGCCTTTTAACGCACCATAGCTTACCATCAGGGTTATGCTCAAATTGGCCGTTTGCATGGATAAAGCTTGTATTAGTGACAGCAATATACCGCAATGAACGACATTGGGAACAAAGTGACAATGTATCTTATTTGTAAAATGCGGTTCATACCTTTGTTTCTTATGTGTTAAAGAAAGCAGTTTGAAGCAGTGTGCAGTGCATTGCCTGTCTTAATAAGCAAGTTTGAAATGTTTAGACTGCTTATTTTTACCATTAGACTTCACGTTCTGAAGTGTCCTCTGTGTCCAAACAGTTTTGTTTCTCTTCCTCCGATAATAGTGCACGGTAGTTGCGGTAGAGCTTTTCCCATTGAAATACATGGAAAACCGGAAAGAAACGTTTCACTTTTAGACAGCATTCAGTAGTCCTGTTGTCTTCTCTGTGCAACGTTGCGAGTTGCCACTTGGCGGCAGGCCCAGCCTAGGAATCTCTGTGGTGAAAGAGCAAAGTGTGACTTTCACATAGCAAAACAAGCTCCAATTGAAACAACAGGAAATATGCTGGATGTGAAAGCAGGCATTCTTCAGCAAAGTCGGTAGGAGACCGTAGGCTAATCTACACATCAGTTTTACCGTCTGAGTAAAGAGTTAACAATGAATGTGTGTTTGAAATCCTCTTTCACCCCTGGGAGAAACACTGGTGCACAGGAGCACAGTAATTGCACCAGTAGCACAACCTTGGCTGACCTCCGCTGCAGTTTGTTCAGCGAAGAAAGTTGCAATCAACGCTGTTTTGTGAATCTCGCTTTGTCTGAGGTTTGCCAATCTACTCCCTTTAAACGCACCATAGCTTAGCATCAGGGTTATGCTCAAATTTTCCGTTTGCATGGATAAAGCTTGTATTAGTGTCGGCAATACTCGGCAATGAAGAGTGCACAGCGTGTGCTATTCTACACCTCACTTCGACCTTGGGAACAAAGTGACAATGTATCTTATTCGTAAAATGCGGGTCATACCTTTGTTTCTTATGTGTTTAAAAAAACAGTTTGGAGCAGTATGCACTGCACTACGTTGTAATGCGATTTTGAAATGTTTAGACTACTTATTTTTTCCATTAGACTTCACGTTCTGAAATGTCCTCTGTGTCAGAACAGTTTTGTTTCTCTACTTCCCACGTTGTGCACTGTAGTTGCCTTAGCACTTTACCCATTGAAATACATGGAAAACGCTGAAAGTAGCATTTACGGCATTCAGTAGTCCTGATTGTCTTCTCTGTGCAATGTTGCGAGTTGCCACTTGCTGGCAGGCAGAGTCTAGGAACCTCTGTGGTGCTGTGGTGAAAGTTCTGTAGAGACAGAGCATACAGTTTAATAATATCAGGCATATTTTATTAGTCCCATGTTAAAGCCCTGATTTTTAATTTTAAGAGCACTTTAACAGGAGTCTATACCATTTTTATATATCTGTATATTTTTTCAGAGATCTTACCAAAAAGGTACTAGAACAATTCTTAAAGAGTTTCATAGATTTTTTCCTTAACATTCTCAAACCTTTTTCACGTCTTTTACATTCATTTTTGTCCTGTAACTTTCCTTCATTCCATTACAAGAACCAGCTTTAGTTTAACAGGATTTCTTTCCTTTTTTTTCGCTGATATTTCCATCCATTATCTTTTGTACTTAAAATACATTATTTAGACTCCTTGTAGTTATACCCTACAGGTTTAACTTTTTTATTTAACTTTCTTATTTTACTGAACTTAACATATGCTGATCTTTCAAGAAATTTGTAAACAAGTCACTAGTATTTAGTAAGACAGGACTACTTAAAAGCATTAAATTAGTTATCCAGAAAAAATTTAAATTTTTATCTTTAGAATTTCAAAACCCAAACAATTTATAGTTAAAATACTTGAAAGATCTTAAGATCAAGACTCGGGGCGGAGCAATAGCCCAGCGGGTAGGGCGTTTGCCTTGCATGCAGCCTGCCTGTGCCGGCCCGGGTTCGATCCTCGGCATCCCATATGGTCCCCCGAGCACCGCCAGGAGTAATTCCTGAGTGCAAAGCCAGGAGTAACCACTGAGAGTCGCCGGGTGTGACCCAAAAAGAAAAAAAAAAGACTAGGTTGATACCTGGTGACAAGGCTCACACCAAACAAAAATAATAACATATATTCTCATGGAATGACAGACGAATAGCCTGGAAAAGTTAACCAGTGTTGCAGGACTCCTCTAAGAGCCTCTGCATCTGCTCTGGATTGCCTCCTGCAAATCACTTCATAGACAAGGGGGTAGTCTAAATGTGGCAGTTTATCTGACCATGTATTCTGTACTAGCTGGTATAAATATTCTCTCATGCTACCACAATCATCGTGGGACTAGCTAGATCTTACCAGCATATTTGCCTGGCCACATTGGATCTCTAAATAATTAGACCAGAGAGAAATGCTGTTTGCCTCCAAGCAAGCAAGCATGGCTACCTGATAACTCAAAAGCAACTAAAATACAAAACTACTGTGAAGTAGACGAGACTTGTGAAGGCTTGGAGAAATATTTAACTGGTACTAGTATTAGACTTTGGTACAGAGACATGCCATCTCAGAAACCCCCTTCTCTACCCTGTAAAGGCATTTCCAGGCAGATCTTGGCTCAAAACATTAGCATATAATAGAGCCTAGGTGAGGTGCTGGGAGAAATTACCTGAGGGCATTTGACCCTTCCTGCCAGGGAAGTTACGTTTAGTTTATAGCTCCTCCCAGCTCTGCTAGGAGGCTTTGAATTAGCTCTGGGTCCTTGTAAACAGTCAGATAGTCTCCTGAAGTTGCTATATTTCTATAGAACTATTTTCCTATTTTCATCTCTAGATAGCCCAGCCCAGAATGGGCTGGGCTCCGGAGTTTGGGCAGATTTCTAGCTATAAAATAAGAAGCTGCAAGAAGAAAGAAGCCCTTCTTTTTTTCCCCTTTTTGCCATTTAGGCTTCCCTTGCCGTTTTGCTTCTCCATTATCTCCATTCTCTGTTGGGCCTCAACACATGGTGTCAGCCATCTTGGCCCCCAGGTGGCTGGGTCCTCGCTGGGAACCCAGAGTTTGGAGGTTTCCCCCTGCACTTGGATTGTATATTGGAACCTTTGATAGTAAAGCCCTTTAAAAACTGCATCAGATTCCTGAGTCTTCATCCATTCGCCGCCAGCTTCAGAGGTAGAAGGGAACTCGCTTCCTGGCACTGTCGGGGACCCCGCGGCATCCCCGACAAACCAGTTATTTCCCCACATTTTCTTATGCAATTCTTTGATTTCAGAAACCACTAAAGTTGAAGCAGTGGCTGACTTAAAAACGGCATCATGTAGCAGCATACAACCTTCATTATTTTAAATCGTGGATTAACTATAAAAGACAATTTTACACAGTAGAAACAAACATATGCTTTTAGACACAGAAAGACTTACTAAACCTTTTAAATACCAGCATAAGAAAACATTTGATCTGCCAATGTTTATGAGAAAATCTTTTTGATTAAGCCCTTTAAAATTTAGACATGCTAATATAAGTCTAAGTCTGTGGAGTTATTCTGGCATAGACAGTACCTCAACTTTTTAATCTTTTTAAAGAAATTATTTAACTGGAATTCTGGAATTCCACTTTTACCAGCTTCTTTTTATCACTATCTTCCCGTTCATCATCAATTTGCTTGAGTGGGCTCCAGTAACATCTCCTTATTTCCTGTCTTATGCTAGTAGAGCCCAAGGGTATCTGCTTACTTCAGGAACGTAAAAAGCCTCAAACCATTATATTAGGCATGGCAATGACCTAACATAATTGTTACTGGTATTTGGCATATCAAATATGACACGGGCAACTTGCCAGGCTTGCCGTGTGGGTGGCATACTCTTGTAGTCACCTCTAAATACAGTATTTATTGATGAACTGTGCAGCCGCTATGCGGCAGGATGAGCTGGTCTGTGATAGGCTCATTTGCTGGATTGAGTTCTGACGAGAGGGAGGTCCGGATGTGGAAAATGGCGGCCCTCATGGAGTGGGGGGGTCATCTGGCTTGTTGTGAGGTTCTGCTGGGGGTGGCAGGCCAGGGCTAGAACCCGCCATCCCTCCCGGTGCCTCATGAGCATGAGCAGCTGGGCACAGGGTGAGCTGGTAGCAGCTCTGCCCAATGTTTCTAAGTCTCTGGATCAGCATACCTGGGCAGGATTGAAAAAAAACTGCTGCAGGGTGGGTGTCGATGATCCAGGCTGTGATAGGCTAGGCTCGTCTGCTGGATGGAGTTCTGATGAGAGGGAGGTCGGATGTGGACAATGTCGGACCTCATGGATTGGGGGAGGGGGTTGTCTGGCTTGTTGTGAGGCTCTGCTGGGGGTGGCGGGCCAGAGCTAGAACACGCCATCCCTCCTGGGCGCCTTTGAGCGGCTGGGCACAGGGAGAGCTGGTAGCAGTTCTGCCCCATGTCTGTGAGTCTCTGGATCAGCATACCTGGGTCGGATTGAAAACAAACTGTTGCAGGGTAAGTGTCGATTATCCGGACTGTGATAGGCTCATTCTTTTTATATAGATTCAAATTTTAAATTTCCTTTATTCCGAACACATGCACTTTATATTTTCTGACACCTTTAATTTTTATCCATAAGCATTCATAAACTTTAACTTCTTACATAATAGATTTCTAATTTTAAAGGAAAACTGTATTTAGTAGGAACCAGTTTTTTTTAATCACTTACAGACGTTTTAGAATTTGATTCTGTCTTACACAGTTAATATTCAGATAACATGACAAAGAGTATCTCCAAATATACATTTGGCAAGGAGTTTACTCCATAACAATTATTAGGAATATTTAGGAGTTCCATCCTTAGAACATTGGTTTATAGGACTAGTGTAGAGACATTATGGGGGTTAAACACGTCATTACCATAATCAATGATGATGTCACACTTGTTGACAAAGTTCTTCTAAGATTAGGACTAGATTTTAATACTTGATGACAAAGCTGACATGAAATAAATTGACAATAGTATGTATAAATAAATAATTTTAACAATTGTACGTATTTTCATTTACTATGCGGACTAATATCAATTTTGCAATTTTTAAAAACTACTAAATTTGAAGTAGCTCTTTGCAGCAAAGGCCAACAATTAAACAGACACCCCCCTTTACTTTTCCAAATTTTGTCACCATTATTTTAAATCACAAATACTTTAGATTAGAAAACCCTAACAATCCCATGCAGAAACATTCACTTTTAAACATTGACAGTAGCCCTTTGAATTTTACTAATCATTTCAGATACCAGAATAAGAAAACATTTTTTGATTTACCTTTGACAGCTTTGGAGCCTCAGTTTTTTATGGAGCAGCTTGGCTTCTTACAGAAAAATGCAACTATTTGTTTCACAGAGCTCTGATCTCACCTCTGGTTTCTGGCTCCGGCTCCACAATTTTTCCTGATGTTGGTAAACGTTTAACTTTTCCCAATAAGAAACTTAGATAAAGAATATCAATTTCTCATATAGTTCACATTTAATTTAGAAACTTCACAGCTTTCTTATGGTTCAGCACAATCCAAAAGCACCTGGACTTTGAAATTTGCACATACATACACAGGACATTTACTACAAAGAGATGGCCATCACACACATACACATGAACACATGCTTGAGCAATTTGCTGTTCCTCTGAACAAGGGGGGCTAATAGGAGTGGGTGAAGGAGGACAGGATCATCTTGAGGGCAAAATGAGCCTTGTAGGCCTATTGAGATTATCCCATGTTTCTTCACCCTTCTAAGCTTTACCAATCAGTTTAGGAAAGAGCTCCATTTGCATTAAGCTGGCAAGACCCAAATTATGAATTTAGAGGATTTTAACATTTTAACCTGGCAGAACTGTCAGATACCAGTCTTACGTCTACAAACACTGCAGTGGAAATAGGAAATGGTCTTATTTCCCTTTTGGCCAGCAAAAAAAGAACGGTCTCACTGTCTACCCAGAAAGAGACATCCAGGCATCCCTGGAGATCCACATCCAACACCAGGGCATCCCCCAGGGTCGTGACCTGTGGCCCAGGGCTCATCTACCAGCCACAATTGGGAGGGCAGAGGAAGAGGCTCACTTCTTGTTCCACTCCCTACACCAACAGTCACACAGAACCGGAACCTGGATCCAGGACTGACACTAGCGATCACAAACAGAAAAGAGAGAGGTGCCTTTATTTACCCAAAGCCTGTCCGTTGAAGGCGTCCAGGGCAGGAGTGGCGAGCCCTGATAGGTCAAATCTCGGTGGGACCTCCAAATGTTAGGTTCGGCCATTACAGAATCAGACTCTCCAGAAATAAAGGATACAGAGCAGCAGGAATAGGGAATAGGAGAAGATTTGGGGATGGACAACTCTCTGATGCTCACCTGGCGGACCCCTCATGGGATCTTAAGATGTCCTTGGCATTGGGCCAGACATATAATCCCCACACTTGGTTGCCTCAGAGGCAAGTACCCATAAGCCTTTACTGACTTGGACCAGGGAACCACAGGTCCCTGTGATCAGGTCCCTTGAATCAGGGAACCACAGGTTAGAGCATAATCAGACCCTAGTAGCCAAAGCCTTGAAGCCTTATTCACTCATTCACACATTCAGTGCATATTCACACAAGCAGAGAAGTGGAGAGCTGCAAATTGCACTAGTTGTTCCGGCCTGACCTGAGTTATCTGGCTGACACCAGAGACTGCAAACAGCAAGCAGGCAGGACACTGATCACCCACCAAGGAGGACTCCAAGAGACAGACTTATGCAAAAGCAAAGGGTTTATTTTCCAAGCATGTTGGGGCTCTCAGCAAAACCGATGGCAGGCTAGAAGCTAAGGGTCCCGAACTGAGTTACAGCACAGTTTTTGTAGCACTCTGAGACAAATAACTTTTGCAGTATAGCAAACTCAGAAGATTGGGAGAGACTTGAGATTTACTGCAAGAATGCCCAAGATGTCACACTGATGGTTAGAGAGTTAGAGTGTTTACAGAGCGATATATCTTTGGAGTCACCTCCCTAGGTATCTGATTGTCAATCCATATCAATTCAGGCAATTAGGAGACTTGAAATTTACTGTGACTCACCTCCTTAGGTATCTGGTTAACAAACCTTGCAAAGCCCAATTAGTCTTTCTTTTTCATTGTATCCCTGTTAACTCTTAGGGTCTGGTTTTTTGGGCGTCCCTTTTCATTTGGACAAAGTGGACACATCAGAGGTGAAGTCTAATGGAAAAACTAAGTAGTAGAAACATTTAGAACTCACTTATTACAACTAGCAATGCAGTGCACATTGCTTCAAAGAGTTTTCTTTAACACATAGACAGCAAAGGTAAGACGGGCAATTTACCAGTCATTTCAATTGGAGCGTGGTTTGCTATGTCAAAATCACAGTTTGCTCCTTCATGACAGAGGTTCCAAGACTCTGCCAGCCACCAAGTCGCAACTCAAAAAAGTAGACCAGGGAAGACAATGAGGTCTACTGAATGCTGTGTAAGAGAAATGCTACTTTCCGCATTTTCCATGTACTTCAATGGGAAAAACGCAACTACAGTGCACAATGTGCAAGGAAGAGAAATAAAACTGTTTGGACAAAGAGGACACGTCAGAACATAAAGTCTAATGGATAAAGGAAGTAGTCGAAACATTTAAAACTCGAGTATTACAACTGGCAATGCAGTGCACATTGCCTCAAACAGTTTTCTTTAACACATAAGCAGCAAATGTAAGACCGACAATTTACCAAAACGCTTCATTGTAACTTTGTTCAAAGGTCTAAGTTTGGTATAAATTAGCACACTCTGTGCACCATTCATTGCGGAGAAATGCCCAAACTAATATGCTGCTTTTTCCGTGCCTACGGCCAGTTTGAGCATAACTCTGATGCTATGGTACCTTGCTTCCAATGGGAGTTTAAGTGCAAACTTAGGACAAAGGGAGATTCAAAAATCAGCATTTATTGTAACTTTGCTCCGCTGAGCAAACTGTTGTGGAGGTCAGTCAAGGCTGCGCTAATTGTTCAATTGTGTGTATCTCCAAGAGTCAAATATGATTTTGAACACACATTCATTGTAACTCTTTACTCAGACCACAGAACTGATTTGTAGATTAACCTAGGTTCTGCCAAGATCATTGCTGAGGAATGTCAGCTTTAACATCAAGCGTGTTTCCTGTCATTTCAATTGGAGCTTGGTTTGCTATGTGAAAGTCACAGTTTGCTCCATGACAGACGTTCTGTTGTAGGCAGGCAGACAGTGGTTCCCCCACATGGCAATGAATTCTTGCCCTAAATCTGTCCAAAGTCACCTTTTGGAACCAGCAACCAAGGCTTGATAAGACCCATTAACCAACAACAAACCCTGAGGGAGCTGGATCAACATTTCTCTGCCCAGCCCTTTCTGGCTACATTCCAGGACAGAAGTTTCAGCAGGAAGAGAGGTCAAAAAAAAGGAGATTTTCAAAGAAGACCATTCCAAAAGTCTACTCCCTTGACAACGGCCCCTGCAACCTAGGTTGACTCCCCATATGGGAGTATCTTGGGGAGAAATCTATAAAAGCCGTCCTGACCAAAGACTGCACGTACATGCTGCATGGACACACATGCTGCCTGTGCCCATGTGGCGCCCGGCGCATGTTTGCCCACATCTCTCCTCTTGAGATGTGTACTCTCTCTCTCTCTTACTTTCCTTCCCCCTTCCCTTTCCTAAAGCCTCCTTAATAAAATCTGTAAAACTTTACTGCTCCTCTACTTCTAAAAATTCTTTTCCTGCAAGGAAGACAAGAACCCTGTGGCTGCCCCGGGTAAGGCCTAGGACTGACTTTACTTTCCTGCAAAGAGCAATTACTCGCTCCAGCCTGAGTCTGTGGTTCCCCAAGACCTCTCGGGTGGTGGGGATCCATTTCCGTGCCTAGAGATCAAGCGGAAATCAGGTGTGGCTTGACGGCCACCTCATGGGGCTGGTGGGGCTCAGGCCCACGCCGTCAGGGGCTCATTGCAGGCGTTATCAGTCTTTAGCCTGCCCAGCTGGTCCTGGTCGGCAGAGGCAGCTGAGGAGAAAGTGGCCATCTCTCTCTCCCCTTCCGGCCTCACATAAGCCACCCATGAGGCCCAACTGCATCATTTTGGTGACCATGAGGTACGTTGCAGTGAAGAGTGCCCCCCCCCAAAGAGGTAATCTGTAAAAATCTGCGGAGAAGGTATGCTCCCTCCAAAATCTCTAGGACGGACGGGGGAGGAATGTTATAACCTCTGTGTGAGTGTGTGTGTGTGTGTGTGTGTGTGTGTGTGTGCATAAAAGCACCCTGATAGGTTCCCCTAATAGGCATGAGTCTGTGGCTCCACGACCTGTCACCCTTAAGGTCCCACAAAGGTTACGGAGCCCAAGTGGGCTGTCTGCACACAAAGAACATATGGTCAAATGGTGGCGCTGACCTAGCGGTCAGCAGCAAGTCACAACTTGAGTCCACTACGGCTAAGTTCTTCACTGTACAGACAAGCAACTGAATGGTCTCTGTAAAGAGGCACCCCTCCTTTGTCTGTCTCGTGTCACCTATCACTATGGGAGGGGCGGGAGGAAACTCACTAGTGAAAGATTCTAGGAGACCAAATTTCTGGTAGAAATCCTTTTCCCTCTCTCCCCTTATCCCAGAACTAGCAAGAGAACTGGCTAGAGAACATTTGGAGATCAATTAGAGTGCTAATGAGGTTGGCTAGCAGCCTTAGCCCCAGGCAAAAGAAAAGAAGAAAAACCTCACCAAGGCAGAAAGGAAGAACCTAGAACCTAATGAGAGATCCAGTGAATGTCACCAAGGTAGAAAGGCAGAACCTAAATGAGAGATGCAGCAAATGTCAGCAAGGCCGAAGAAGGTAGCAACAACAGGGCAGAACTTTTTTCCTCTTTTCTTCTATCTCTTGAAAACCCACGACAGGCTAGGTCTGGCTCCACACGCAGGTCGTGGTCGTGGTGGATGCCCGGGAAGGCCCCAGGGACGCTTGGGGTAACTCAGAGGTCACTAATGGAGACATGTCCATATTCAAAGTGGACCCCTGACCCTCCCCAAGGCAGGAGCGGTGACCCCTCCCACGAGTGTTTCTCCTCGCTGAGCGTGGGGTGGTGACCCCTCCTGCGAGATTTTCTGCATTAAAAGTTTTGCCAAGGAACCATCCTGTTTTTAGTTTTTCTTTCTTTCATAGGTTGCTGCCAGTACACCAAAAATATGGGAAATTCTGCCTCTATACCAAAAGAGTCCCCCTTGGCTTGCTTGTTAAAACACTGAAAGAACCTCCAACTAGGTAGCCTAAGCAAGAAAGAGCGTCTTGAGGACCCCTGCAATAACATGTGCCTAAAACAAACTAGAGCACCAGGAAAATAGCCAGTAAATGGCAGCTTGTCATGCAGTGAAGACTATCTTGTAGCTAGACCATTTTTGCACGAAGCAAAAGAAATGGGATAAAATTTCTAATATCCAGGCCTTCATGGCATTGTACTAGGCTTTGAAAAAGAAAAGAAACTGTCAGATTTGCTGCATGTATGTCTCGGAAGCAAGGGAACCAGAACAGGACGCCACACCAACTATACTGCCTAAAGCCCCAGAGGCTCCATCTTGTCTCCAACCCCGCCACCTGTGGAGCTGCAAAGGCTTCCCAGGAGGCTGGGGCTGCTGTCAAGAGACCCTCCCCTCCTAGGGTCACTACAGGCAGCTCAGGCTTCACCTCATAGATCTAGGCTTCCTAGAGGAGAACAGCTCAGCAAAGAAAGGCACTTGCAGGAAAGCCCACTGTGCCCGCGGTGGTTAAAGGCAGCTCAGGAGTGCAGCTCTCCCCTGGAAGGGACTAGTGCAGCAGGGTGATTTGCAGAGGAACTTGCAACAGACTGGAAAGAGCTCAGGCATCTCTCTCCCCAGAAGTTGGCCCAGCAGGGTGCACTCAGAGCTGAGCCTCTTATCATTCCAAACCTGCTAGACCCACTCAAAAGTTTCCCCAAAGGGAAGTGGCAGCTAAGGGAGAAGCAGGCAGAGTGAAGGTCCCTGCGCCCTACTCAATGAACTTCACTGAAGCAAGCAGCAGCTAGGGACATTTTGGGGAGACCCTTCAAAGTTTACAAAGGAATTTCGATCTCTAACCTTTGCTTTTGAGTTCATCTGGAATAACAAATAATTTTGTCCAATTGTTGCACACCAAAAGTGAGAGCATAAACAGGGCCTGTGCAGATGAGAACTGGCTGCTGACCTTGATTACCCTGTAGGTGTAACCGCAAGTTTTCCTTAACAGATCCAGAATGGGATTATCAAACCAGAGGAGGCAGGAATATGGTGATATATTTCAAAAGGGTACAAATGCAGTAATTTAACTTACAGTTTTTTTTACAGCCAAACCTGTCCTCACTAACATCTATTTCCAGGAAACTGGACATCGTAACTGATTTTAACTTCTTTACTATGCTGTAGCTAGCAACAGGCACTAAGGCGCATTCAGAACTTGGAACTAGGAATTAGGAACTAGGAAAGCTGAAAATGGTAGCATACCCGATCTTAGGTTTACAACTGAATTGGCCATAATCTAGGTTGCCGGTTTTGCCAACAAAAGCACTTTCCTGACCCATGCTCCACATAAAAAAAAACAGACAGGGGACAGAGGCTGGTGCAGGCTGAAAAACGCAGGGCGAGGTCCCAATTGGCCGAGCAGGGCTATTTGCCCTGTGGGACTGCCCTTCCTTTTTCAGTCTATCAGTTTCCTCTACCCTTCCAAAAGGATCAGATCATAACCAAAGATCGATCGATCAACTGTATATCTCTGTGTGCCTGCATGTGTGGTGGCCACCAATTGTTTGCAGTTAACTTGCCTTGTCTGTGTGAAACATTGGAGTGTTAAATAAAACCAAATTGGAATCAAAAGCAAATTGTTGAGCCAGGGATAGGTAATGTGTTCTAAACTGAGTGTTGAGCACAAGGAGAAATTGACGTGCTCAATCTAAATATTATGGTAAAAGGTTAAAAGTTCTAATTGTAAAACCTTTTTAAGGGTTCCTGATCCCTGAAATGCTCTCAGCTCCAAAACTTGTGCTGTTAAAAAGGGTGGGAGCTAGAGCCAGAATCAGGGAAGAGATAAGAACTTTGTAAGATTGTGAAAAGCTTTACCTTATAAGCCTTAGTCAAATTCTATTGAGAAATTAGACTGTTTCAAAATTAGCTAAGGTATAAGAACTATTGCAATTCAGTCAAGGAAGGTCTTGTTTCATGAAAATTGGTGGTTCACGTGTTTTCTTACTCTGGTATGTCTAAAGGTAAATATTTGTTTTACTTCTGCAATGGATTATTAGAATATCTGGTCTAGAAAATCCTCTGAGTTGAAATCTAAAATTCAGAACTTTAATCCTACCAGTATTTTATTTGATCTCTTAAGACTTTTGGTAACTTAAATTTCTAGAGCTACTTAGCAAAGAGTTAATGGGGAAATCTCAGACCTCAGCCCGATAGTCTGAAGCCACAGCATTGTGCCTTGGTAAAAGTTTTAAAGATATCAGTTTTTCCAGAGCAGCCTTAGGACTGGAGAAAAAGTGAGCCACATTCAAGGAGCTAGAAATGTTTCTTTAAATTTAGTGGCTTCTAAACATGAAGAATTGAAATGTGGGAAGCAAATCACAGAAATCAGTTTTTTTCTTTTTCTAATCTGCCCAGTATATGCTATTATTAAGAATATGTGAGCTTTGTTACCAGGTATTAACCTGGTCTTGAATTTGAGATCTTTATTCACAAGTGTAAAATCTTTGTTTCTTGATAGTAATCTTTTGAGTATTTTATTTTATTTCCCCCTAATTTTATTACACCACTTTCAGACATACAATTGCAAGATGCTCATGCTCGAGTTTTAGTTCTACAATGTTCCAACACCCATCCCTCCACCTGAACCCATCTCCCATCACCAATGTCCCCACCTCCCTCCCGCCTCCCGCACCCCAACTACTTGGTGGGTTCTGTATATCTTTTCTTTCCTCTCTATCTCTCCCTCCTGCCTACCTTTCCTACACATCATAAAATGCAGTACATAAAGGACATAAGTGTTTCCACTAGTTTGGTGGATCACACAGCCACTAGACTTAGGGGCCTCATAGTCAGCGAAAATGGCGGTTAATGTGGCGGGTGAGTCTCATTCGGCTGCTTCCAGGACCCCCCAGAGGTGGTGGGCCCATTCCCAAAACCCATCTGTCCTCCTGGGGGCCCCATAGTCAGCTGGGCCAGGGGAGAGACGATATCCAGCTTCCGCCAGCTGCATCCGAGGCTCTGCATGCTATGGCTGGTGGCCCCAGGGCAGCTCCTGGGTGGGGCCAACGGGCTTAGACAAAATGGAGAGGGAAGTGCCACCTCAGCTCCATCTGACGAATTCCCAGTGATTCCCGCCTCCGGGAGCCTGCCTACCTGGGCTCGAACTCCTTTTGCTCTGTTAATCTGGTCTTGAGATCAGCGTCCCTCCCGGGTGGGCTCTGATGTGCTGCAGCATCCGAACAGTGAAAATGGCATCTAATGTGGTGGATGAGTCCCATCCAGCTGCTTCCGGGACCCCCAGAGGTGATGGGTCCACTCCCAAAACCCATCTGTCCTCCTGGGGGCCCCATAGTCAGCTGGACCAGTCAACTGGAGAGCCGAGTTCCAGCTTCCCCAGCCACATCTGAGGCCCGGCATGCTATGGCTGGTGGCCCCAGGGCAGCTCCTCTCTTTTGAGTATTTTAAATTTGCATTTTTTATGTTCTTCTAAAATATGGAATTAATGCTTTTAAAGTAGTTTGTCATGCTAGATGAGAATAATTAGCAACGTGTTTCCAAAACTTCTAGGGAGATCAGCCTGAATCAAGCTATGTAAAATAAGGCAGTTAAACCTGTAGGGTGTAACTATAAGGAGTCCAGATAATGTATTTTAAGTAACAGAAAGATAATGGTTGGAGATGTCTGTGGGGAAAAGGAGGGAATACTGTTAAAGTGAAGCTGAGTTTTGAAAGTTACAGGACAGAATGAATGTAAAGGAATGTGTAGAAGGTCTGGGAATGTTGAGTAAACAAACTATGAAACTCTTATCTAAAGAATTGTTCTAGAACCTTTTTGGTGAAATCTATGGAAAAGATATTAAATAGATGGTATGGACTCCTCTTACAGTGCTCCAAAAATTGGAAATCAGGGTTTTTGACACAGGATATTGTTAAACTGTCTGCTCTATTTCTACAGATCTTTATGCTTCTTTTGAGCAGTTCCAATAGCAAATTGGTGTATTGCACTTCATTGTGAGTAAAGTGTAATATATGCTTTTCTCTCTTTGCACCTTCAGTACATTTTTGATGTTTCATGGCACTGTGTTGGCTTACACAAACTCAGGCAAAATATTTCCTCTCTGTAATAGGGCCTAGCTCTCATGCAGACAGGAAAGCCAGTATGGGAACCCAAGGCCCTCTTCCAGGGAAAACAGGAGTCAAATGGATTGGTCTAAATGACAGAAGCATATAGTTATCACAGATATAGTTACAAGTACCCTACAAACCTCAGAGAGACCCGAAAGGCAGGCCAGCTCAAGGAAGAACCGAAAATCATCTCTGTTGTGAAGAACGAGGAATCTGCCAATCTGTGGTGACTGACAACTGCCTGGGCTATGCAACAAGCAAGGCTGCTGCAGTAGGGAATGGCTTCAGCCCCAAAGAGGGATGTGGTCACACTCTGCTCAACCCAGTGGAAGAGACCCGAGGTCACCTTAGCTCATCATGGAACCTGATCTTCATGGCCAAGCCTGGGGTAGCCCTGATGTGACAGGTAGAGACATTAAAATGTCATCACTGGTGTTTTCCTGCTCTGTATCAGCCAATCCCTAGGACTTCTTAGAAGTAATGGGGTACCCTAAGTGGAGAGTTCTCCAGTCTTACTGTGTTTATGCAAAAGAACAAGTCAGGTTTATTAAGTCATTTGGCAAATTTAAAGTGAAGGTGGAGAAAACCATATTTCTATAACTTTTGTAAAGATCAGATTCTAGCTCTACTAAAGGTAATTGAATAAATGTATGTATCCAAATAGGCTTGATTTAAAAGGCACCCCTTGGGTAATACAGAGAGAACTTGAGTTACTAACTGTAGGTAATCGGCATAGTATAAAAGAGAACTCAGGTTATACATGCTGTTATCAGTCTGACCAGGAGCATCGGCAATAAGGCAGATGCACTCTTAAGTCTGCTAATAGGCCAAACACTTTAAGTTAGCATCCAAATTTGTTGAGTGTTCATTCTTAGTTCATAATAACACAGTCATTTAAAGGGAATAAGAATTTTAACAGCTTTTATTGCTTAAGCCTTCATGGTACCAATACCTAATCCAGTGAATATTCCCTCTAAGCCAGAAAACTCTGCAGAAGAGAAGCAATGGATATTGGATTTAATAACATTAGTAGGTAACATTCGTCCATGGGAAGAGACTGAACAGGGCAGTTAAGAGTAACTCAGAAACATGCCTTATGTGCATAAATACATTTTCAGGATTGGCAACTTGACTTCATGCAAATAAATGCTCAATTGTTCAGGGTATAGTTATCTATTGGTTCCTATTGACACCTTCAGTGGAAGGGCCGAGGTTTTTCTATGTTGTACAAAAAAGCCAGAGAGGTGGCTTGGTGTTTCTACCTTAACATTTGTTTTCTATAAGCAGAAAAACCACTCTGCCCTCACTAGGGCAAAGAGGGACCTTTTGACTCCCTTCAGGGTCTAATCATTTCAGAGTACTGTTCCTTTGCCTAACTGATCTGGTCTTTGTCTTGCAGATGATGAAAGCTCCAAAAAACCCAAACTTTCATTCATTGCCTGGTCCCCATGAAACTAAAGTAGTGAGGAGGTTTCATCCCTTGTAGACAGTGTCTACAAGCCCCTTTGTCAGCAGAAAGCAGGTATAGAAGAAGGACCTTCGGGTTTCCCCTTAAAGATTTAAGGGGTGAAACAATCTCTAGGGGGATTGTTGTAGGCAGGCAGACAGGGGGTCCCCACATGGCAATGAATTCTTGCCCTAAATCTGTCCAAAGTCACCTTTTGGAACCAGGAACCAAGGCTTGATAAGACCCATTAACCAACAACAAACCCTGAGGGAGCTGGATCAAACTTTCTCTGCCCAACCCTACATTCCAGGACAGAAGATCCAGCAGGAAGAGAGGTCAAGAAAAGGAAATTTTTCTTTCTTTTTGTTTTTTTTTTTTGCTTTTTTTGGTCACACCGACAATGCTCAGGGGTTTCTCCTAGCTCTGCACTCAGGAATAACTCCTGGCAGTGCTCGGGGAACCATATGGGATGCCGGGGATGGAACTGGGGCAGGCACTGGATGGCCTCGTGCAAGGCAAACGCCCTACCCACTGGACTATCGCTCCAGCCCCAAGAAAAGGAGCTTTTAAAAGAAGACCACTCCAAAAGTATACTCCCCTTGACAACAGCCCTAGCAACCTAGGTTGACTCCCATATGGGAGTATCTTGGGGAGAAATCTATAAAAGCTGTCCTGGCCAAAGGACTGTGGCACATGCTGCATGGACACACATGCTGCCTGAGCCTACATGGCTGAGCACATGTGGTGCCCGAGCATGTGGGTTGCCCAGATCTACCCTCTTGAGATGTGTACTCTCTCTTACTTTCCCTTCCCCTTCCCTTCGCTAACTGTTGCAGGACTCCTAAGGGCCGCTGCATCTGCTCTGGATTGCCTCCCGCAAATCACTCCGTAGATAAGGGGGTAGTCTAAATGTGGCAGTTTATCCGACCATGTATGCTGTACTAGCTGGTATAAATATTCTCCCATGCTATCACAATCATCGTGGGACTAGCTAGATCTTACCAGCATATTAGCCTGGCCACGTAGGACACCTAAGTAATTAGACCGGAGAGAAATGCTGTTTGCTTCCAAGCAAACAAGCATGGCTCCCTGATATACTCAAAGGCAACTAAAATATAAAACTACAATGAAGTAGAGGAGATTTGTGAAGGCTTGGAGAAATATTTAACTGGCATTGGTATTGGTCAAGGTACAGAGACATGCCATCTCAGAAACCCCCTTCTCTACACTACAAAAGCATTCCTAAGCAGATTTCGGCTCAAAACATTAGCACAGTAAAGGCCCTAGGTGAGGTGCAGGGAGGGATTACCTAAGGGCATTGGACCCTCCCTGCTTTCCATAACAGTGGGAGGAAGGTCTGAGTTACAGGGATATAAACTAGCCAGTTCCCGCTCTCGCTTCCTTCTTCCTTGTGGGATCTCTCTCCTTGTGAGCGTTCATTCCCTTGGAAGCTTTTACACGTGGTGGTCGCCATCTTGGCCTACACGTGGCTGGGGTTCTAGCCTGGAATCCTAAGCATGGGGTTTTTCCTTTTGCTGATTTGTATGCCTGAACCTGTGATAAGTAAAGCCTTTTTAAAACTGCATCGGATTCCTGAGTGTTCATCCATTCCTCGCCGGCCGGAGGTAGAAGGGAACTCACTTCCCGGCACTGTCGGGGACCCCGGCAGAGTGCCCCCACAGCTAACATCTCCTTTAAAAAATCTGTAAAACTTTACTGGGCCTCAACTCCTGAAAATTCTTTTTTGCGATGAAGACAAGAACATTGAAGCAACCCTGGGTAAGGCCTAGTACTGACTTTACTTTCTTGCAAAGAGCAATTCCTCGTTCCAGCGTGAGTTCGTGGCTCACCAAGTGTCGGGAGCGCCACGGGGGCCCCGACAGTGCCGGGAAGCGAGTTCCCTTCTACCTCCTAAGCCGGCGGGAATGGATGAAGACTCAGGAATCTGATCCAGTTTTTAAAAGGGCTTTACTATCACAGGTTCCAATATACAATCCAAGAGCAGGGAAAACCTCTGGACTCTGGGTTCTCAGCTAGGCCCCAGCCACGTGTAGGCCAAGATGCTGCCACCACGAGTTGAGGCCCAACAGAGGATGGAGAGGACAGAGAAACAAAACACCAAGGGAAGCCGAAATGGCAAAAGGGAAAAAAAGAGAGAGATTCTTTCTTCTTACATCTTATTTTATAGCAAGAAATCTGCCCAAACTCCCCAGCCCAGCCCATTTTGGGCTGGGCTATCTAGAGATGAAAACAGGAAAATAGCTCTATAGAATGTAGCAACTTTAGGAGACCATCTGGTTGTTTTCAAGGACCCAGACCTAATTCAAAGCCTCCTAGCAGAGCTGGGAGAAGCTATAAGCTAAATGTAACTTCCCCTGGCAGGAAGGATCAAATGCCCTCAGGTAATTTCTCCCAGCACCTCACCTAATATCTTGAACCAAGATCTGCCTGGAATTGCCTTTATAGGGTATCGAAGGGGGTTTTTGAGATGGCATGTCTCTGTACCAAAGACTAATACTAATGCCAGTTAAATATTTCTCCACTCTTCACAAGAGTCTCGTCTACTTCATGGTAGCTTTGTATTTTAGTTGCCTTTGAGTTATCAGGGAGCCATGCTTGCTTGCTTGGAGGCAAACAGCATTTCTCTCTGGTCTAATTACTTAGAGATCCAACGTGGCCAGGCAAATATGCTGGTAAGTTCTAGCTAGTCCCATGATGCTTGTGGTAGCATGAGAGAATATTTATACCAGCCAGTACAGAATACATGGTCAGATAAGACTGCCACATTCAGACTACCCCCTATATGAAGTGACCTGCAGGAGGCAATCCAGGGCAGATGCAGAGGCCTAGGCTTTTAGGTGTCCTGCAACAACCAAGAAATCTCGGGTGGTGGGAATCAACTCCTGTGCCTAGAGATCAAGTGTGGCTTGACGGTCCATCAGGTGTGGCTTGACGGCCACCTCATGGGGCTGGTGGAGTTCAGGCCCACATCATGCAGGGGGCTCATTGCAGAATTTTTTCAGTCCTTAACCTGCTCAGCGGGTCCCAGCAGAGACTGCTGGGGAGAAAGCAACCATCGCTGTCCCCTGCCGGCATCACAGAAGCCACGGGGAGGCCCACCTGAATCAATTCCAAGACTCTGATGGCCACCAAGTGGCAACTCGAAAAGTTAAACAGGTAAGACAATCAGGACTACTGAATGCTGTGTAAAAGAGAAATCCTAGTTTCAGCCTTTTCCGTGTATTACAATGGGAAAAGCTAATGCAACTACAGGGCACAATGTGCGAGGAAGAGAAATAAAACTGTTTTGACAAAGAGAACGTGAAGTCTAATGGAAAAACCAAGTAGTCGAAACATTTCAAACTCACTTATTGCAACCGCAATGCACTGCACGTTGATTCTAACAATTTTCTTTAACACATAAGCAGCAAAGGTAAGACAGGCAATATACCAAAATAATACATTGTAACTTTGTTCAAAAGGTCAAAGTGAGGTGTGGATTAGCACACACTGTGCCCCGTTCATTGCAGAGAAATACCGCATTAGTATTCTGTGTATTTCCGTCCAAACGGCCAAATGAGCATAACCCTGTTGCTAAGCTACCATGCTTCCAATGGCTGTTAAAGTGGAAACCTCAGACAAAGCGAGATTCAAAAAAACAGTATTCATGGTAACTTTGCTCCGCTGAGCAAACTGTTGTGGAGGTCAGTCAAGGCTGTACTACTTGTGCAATTGTGTGTATCTCCACCAGTGAAATATGATTTTGAGCACACATTCATTGTCAGTCTTTACTCAGACGGTAGAACTGATGTGTAGATTAGCCTAGATTCTGCCACGTTCATTGCTGAGGAATGTCAGCTTTAACATCCAACGTGTTTCCTGTCATTTCAATTGGAGCTTGGTTTGCTATGTCAAAGTCACAGTTTGCTCCTTCAAGGCAGAGGTTCCAAGATTCTGGACTGCCACCAAATGGCAACTCAAAAAGTTAAATAGGGAAGAAAATCAGGACTACTGAAGAGAATGACAGTTTCGGGTTTTCCATTGTTAGGGGAGAGAAAAACAGCAGGCAGATTCAATGAGCCAAAAGGCCCCATGTTGCTGCGGAAAGTCACCAAGGGCTTGTCATCACACAGCCCCCATCTGGCCTTGGGAAGAAGTTTCACTGCCCCTCCTGTTATCTAGAAACCGCTCGGGTCCGCAGGGCATACTGATGTTTAGAACATCCAGGGACATAACAATACAAGTTGTCTGTGCAACTTGAGCAATGTCGTTCTTTGAATCATGTTAAATTTGCTTAGGTTATGAAGTGAACTATGCCTATATAATCTAAAGCTTCCCCTTACTCAGGGTCTTGTTGCCTTGGCCTGCGTGCCTAAGAGCTTGACCCCAGTTAGCTGGCTTAATAAACTCCACTTGCCTTTTGCATTACTGGCTGGTTTCTTTGTGATTCTTAAGAACTTGCGACTCCGGACCCTAACATTTGGGGGCTCGTCTGGGATCGCTATCTGTGGGACTCACAACCACTGGTATAGGAGTTACCAAGGCCTCTCGAGAATCTGCTTAGGGCAGAATCTGGGCAGGTTGGACCCATGGAGCGGAACTAGGTTCCAGGACCGTGGTAGGAGAGGTTGGCCGCTCTCCTCTGGGAGGACTAGGCTCTCATTGGGAGAACTAGGTCCTCATCTGGGAGGACGGAGTCCTCATCTGGGAGGACGAGGTCCTCATCTGGTGCCTAGGCAATTTGGCTTTTGGAAACAACTCTGGAGACTCCATTGTTAACAACTACGGGAGGCGTCCCTGAAGAATATCATCCCGGCAGTCTAAGTGGACGCCGTTTGGGCTTATACCAAGTAAGGATCTAGATCTGGAGAAAGGAGTGTGTGTGTGTGTGTGTGTGTGTGTGTGTGTGCGTGTGTGTGTGTGTGTGAATAAGAGAAAGAGGTGTGCAGAGGACCGGTCCAAGTGAAAGTGTAAGAATTTATGTGTTTGCTGAAATTGTGTGTGTGAAAATTGCTGTTGTGTTTTCCCCTTTATTAATCCCTTTCTTTACAGGAGGAATGGGACAGAATCAGGTAACCCCTAAATCTCTTTTTTTGAGTAATTTTTCAGAAGTCCAAAAGAATTCATCTGTCAGTACTGCTAGATTAAGATGTTAAAATTCATAATTCAGTTTTGCCGGCTTACTACAAATGGAACTCTTTCCTGACCTGATTGGAAGGACTCAGAAGGGTGAAGAAACAAACAGGGGTGTGGGGCGGGGGATAGTCTCAATAGGCCTACAGGGCTCAGTTTGCTCTTGAGACTGTTCTGTCCTCCTTCACCCACCTCAGGTATCCCCCTTGGTCAGAGAGACAGCAAATTGTTTGCTCGAGCATGTGTGTATGTGTGTGTATAATGGTCATCTCTGTTAGTAGTGAATTTTCTGTGTGTTTGTATGTGCAAATTGCAAAGGTCCAAACGTTTTTAAATTGTGGTGAACCATGAAAAATAAAAAAAAAAGTTTCTAAAGCAAGTGTTAACTAAAAGGTTAAATGGTAACTAACATCAGAAATTCTCATAAGCTTCAGAAACTGTGCTGTTTCAGAAATGCTGTGAAGCAAAGAGTCAGACACCAGAGGTAAGATCAGGGCTTTGTAAGACAGTTGGATTTTTCTATGAGAAGCTAGGCGGCTACATAAATAACTAAGTTATCAAAAGTAAATCAAACAAGATTTTCTTATATTTCTTTGGCTGCTCTCTAAAAGGTTTAGTAAAATCAAGGGTTTCTTCTTATGTCTAAAAGTGTATGTTTGTTTTGTTTCTGCATAAAATTGTTAAAATTATCTGGTCTGAAAATTTGTAATTTAAAATAATGTCTGTATTAATTGGCAGTTGCAGATACTTGAGTTCCATTTGTCTCCCCACCAGTAAGAAGCTTCCAGCCCCCTACAAAAATGTAGTGAATGTCTTAAGAAACAGCTAATAACAAACTAGAGGGAAAAAAATGGCTATTTTAAAAATCCAGTCGCAGCTGCAAAGAGCCACTTCAACTGGTGGCTTTTAACAATAAAATTGGCAAAATAATTTGTAAATAATTTTAACCAATGTTTCAAGAATGGAATTTCTAAGGCAAGTATTTGTTAATTAAGAATATGAAAAATTCAAAGGTTTGAAAAGAGAGTTAACAGGTTCTGCAGAGCACAACTCCATCATGCTAACTGAATATTGTCTTCATGTGTAAAACAGAACCAAATTTTAAAGTATTGGAAACTTAAAATGCATGTAAATGAAATTTTTGGTTTGCTGAATAAGGTACTTCAAGAACTGGAATTAAAGTAATAACTTAAAGGAGCTAAGTAAGATAAAATGTAAGGAGAAATAAAAAAAATGGATGAAGCTATCATCAGTGGGAAAAAATTCCTGTAAAAGTAAAGCTGGTTAAAAATAAAATAAGGCTACAGGACAGAATGTAAAGGAATGTGCAGAAGGTCTGAGTATGTATAGAAGGTGTAAGGTTGTGTTTTTAAGGAAAGAAGCTAAATTGAACTGTTATTATGTCCACAGAATTGTTAAGTATGCTTTTTGGCAAGGTCTATGGAAAAATATTAAGTATGGGCTCCTGTTACAGTGCTCTTAAATAATTAAAACTCAAGGTTTTAAACATGAAATTAAATTGTACCACCCTAACTCTACAGATGTTAATGCAACCTTAAAATGGGTATCTTGCATTCACTGTAAGTAAAAAACATTGCTTTTCTCTCTGCACCTTCAATACATTTTTAATGTTTCATGTCACTATGTTGGTTTGCATAAATCCACATTTTAAAAAAGAGTCTTTCCTCTTTGTAATAGGGGTGTATCCCTCATACAGACAGAAAAGCCATCTATGGGACCCCAAAGCCTTCTTCCAGGAAAATGGAGTCAAAAGGGATTGGTCTAAGTTACAGGAGCAGACATTTAACAGGTACTGTTACAAGTGCCCAACAAACCTCAGGGAGATCCTAGAGGCTGGCCAGACCAAGGAAGCTCCAGAAATCATCTCTGTTGTGGAAAGTAAGGAATCTGCAGCTCTGCAATAACTGACAAGGGCACTGAAGTAGAAATTTACTTCAGCCCCGCAAAAAAAATGTGGCTGCTCTCTGCTCTTGAGGCCCCAGTGGAGAAACCCAAGACCACCTCCAGCTTGTCGTGGGACCCAATCTTCATATGTTATGGCCAAGCTCGGGGTAGCCCTGATGTCACAGGTAAAAATATTAATGCCATCATTGGTGTGTTTCCTGCTGTCTTAGCCAATCCCCAGGACTTCTCAGTAAGTAATGGGGTACCCCAAATGAAGAGTTCTCCAAGCCTGCTGTGTTTATGCAAAAGAACAAATCAGAATTGTTAAGTCATCTGGCAAATTTTAAATAAAGGTGGAGAGAAAACCATGTTCCTGTAACTTACCTTGCAAAAATCAGATTCTAGTTAATAAAGGTAATTGAATAAAATATATTCTGATAGGCTTGATTTAAAAGGTACCGCTTTGGAAATTCAAATGAAACTTCATTTACCAACTGTAAGTAAGCAGACTAGCTATAAAGAAACTCAGCATGCATTGTCACTGGTCTGACCAGTATAATTAAAGCCAGAAGTTAACCAAAAAGAACATCAAGTAAAAGACAAACACTAAAAAAGGCCAAAAAGGTAGATTGGTGTTTCTATGCCCATTAAGAAAAATTTGGACACAATAAGTCACTTTCTATCAGCTAATCTCATGAGCACAATCATAAAAATATGTATGGTGTTATGTTGATTTGGTCTTTGTTGCTTTCACTTCTGTTTTCTGTTAGTAAACCATTCTTCCCTCTCTAGGTCTAATAGAGAGCCTTTTGACTCCTCCAAGGTCAATAATTTCAATGAGATGTTCCTAAAATTAATAAATTTTATCTTTTTCCTTACAGATGTTAATAACTTCAGAAAATTCAACCAGTTCATTGCCTGGGCCCCACTAAAACTAAGGTAGCATAAGATTTCACCCCTTGCACAGGCAGGGTCTACATCCCTTTGTCAGCATGAAGAAGCTCCAGAAGATGGACCCTCACCCATTTTTCCCTCCAAAATTTAAGGCGGTGAAATCTCTAGGGGGGCTTAATGTAAGCAGACAAACAGAGAAGGGCCCATGGCAAATGAAATTGAAACTTCTACAAGCTGGTTTGAATCTTGTTTCAACACGTCACACTGGATAACTAACCTGATACCCACTTTGCTGGGACCCCTAATAGTGTTATTGCTTATATTGACTTTTGAACCTTGCTTTCTTAATAGGCTAGTTGCTTTCATCAAAAACCCATCAACACAGTGCACCTCATGGATCTGAAACAGCAGTATCTGGACCTTAATAATTGTAACTATGAGGAAGATTCCTCATGAAGCTAAAAAAGAAAAGGGGCGAATGTTAGGGGAGAAAAACAGCAGGCAGATTCAATGAGCCAAAAGGCCTCATGTTGCTGTGGAAAGTCACCGAGGGCTTGTCATCACGCACCCCCTATCCGGCCTTGGGAAGAAGTTTCACTGCCCCTCCTGTTATCTAGAAACCGCTCGGGTGCACGCAGGGCATACTGATGTTTAGAACATCCAGGGACATAACAATACAAGTTGTCTGTGCAACTTGAGCAATGTCGTTCTTTGAATCATATTAAATTTGCTTAGGTTATGGCGTGAACTATACCTATATAATCTAAAGCTTCCCCTTGCTCGGGTCTTGCCTTGGCCTGCGTGCCTAAGAGCTTGACCCCAGTTAGCTGGCTTAATAAACTCCACTTGCCTTTTGCATTACTGGCTGGTTTCTTTGTGATTCTTAAGAACTTGCGACTCCGGACCCTAACACCATGTATTTCAATGGGAAAATCGCTAACTCAACTAGAGTGCACAATGTGCGAGGAAGAGAAGTAAAACTGTTTGAACAAAAGGACACTTCAGAACTGAAGTCTAATGGGAAAACTAAGTAGACCAAACATTTAAAACTACGCTTATTACAATGTAGTGTGCATTGCTTCAAAAGGTTTTCTTAGGCACATAAGCAGCAAAGGTAAGACCAGCAATTTACCAAAATGGTTCATTGTAACTTTGTTCAAAAGGTCAAATGCGGTTGGATTAGCACATGCTGTGCACCGTTCATTGCGGAGAAATGCCCACACTAATATCCTGCGTTTTCCTTGCAAACAGCCAGTTTGAGCATAGTCCCTGATGCCAAGCTACCATGCTTCCAATGGGAGTTAAAGTGCAAACCTCGCACAAAGCGAGATTCACGAAACAGCATCCATTGTAACTTTGGCTGGGCAAACTGTTACGGAGGTCAGCATATGATGTGCTACTTGTTTAATGGTGTGTATCTCCAAGAGTGAAATATGATTTCAAACACACATTCATTGTAACTGTTTGCTCAGACGTATAACCTAGGTTCTGTCAAGCTCATTGCTGAGGAATGCCAGCTTTAACATCCATCCTGTTTCCTGCCATTTCTTTTTTTTTTTTTTTTTTTCTTTTTGGGTCACACCTGGCAATGCTCAGGGGTTACTCCTGGCTCTGCACTCAGGAATTACTCCTGGCGGTGCTCGGGGGACCATATGGGATGCGGGGATCGAACCCTGCCGGCATGAGCCGGCGCGTGCAAGGCAAACGCCCTACCCGCTGGGCTATCGCTCCGGCCCCGTGCCATTTCAATTGGTTGGAGTTTGCTGTTCTATGTCAAAGTCAGTTTGCTTCTTCACGAGGGGGTTCCAAGACTCTAGACTGCCACCAAGTAGTAACTCAAAAAGTTGAACAGGGAAGAAAATCGGGACTATGGAATCCTTTGTAAAAGAGAATAGCCGGTTTCAGCGTTTTCATGTATTTCAATGGGAAAATTGCTACAAGAGTAGCAATATGCAGTCTGTTCCAAGAAGTTCCATCTTAGAAACCTTGGCACACTGGAGAGGTCTGAACACTTGTTCACGTCCTTGTGTTCAGACGCCTCAGTTCTAATTTGGACAACATATGCTCCTCTCGGTTCAGCTTCACCCCACTCATCATCAGATACAACCAGTGCAATTTAGTGAAGCGCCCTTCATTTGTGATTGCAGTCGATCTCCCTTTCCCAGTTTATCTCTGTCAGTAATTTTACTCTGTTTGCAGTTTATCTCCTGCAGCAACAATACTAGCAATAGGTGCTTTGTTCCACTGAGGCCTATCTCAGGAAGAAAACGGCACACTTAGCGGTCAGAACAAGTTTTCACTTTCTGTTTTCAGACCGTTTCTCATTTGAACATGAAAATGTGTTCCGTCATTTACAATATGTATTTCAGACCATGTCATAGTCCACTCCAAGCCCATTAATGTCATTGGGACAAAATATGCTGCTGTCACCTCCAGTTCATCCCTCCCAGTGTCAGTTACAACGAACACAATTTGGTGAATTCCCTTAGTCTCCTTTTGCAGACAAGCTCCGTTTTACACTTTATCTGCACTTGTAATTTATCTCCCTTTGCGGTTTATATCCAATTGGAAACAAAGTAGCTATATGTGGTTTGTTCCTTGTAGGCCCCTGTCCAGTTAGAAAACGTGGCACACTTAGAGGTTGAACAAGTGTTCACTCACCTGTGTTCAGACCACTCAGTTCTGAGCACAGGAAATGTGTCCCGTCTTTTATGGATACTGAACATAGTATGTAGTTCAGTCTATATACGGAATTCAAGAATGTGTTCAGACTATGTAGATCAGACCACTACGTTGTATATGAGTGTAACGTGGACCACACACACTCCTCTCCTATCCAGTTCAACCCTCTCTTCGTCAGGTACCATGAATGCCATTTGGGGAATCCCCTTGGTCTCGGTTTGCAATTCATCTCTGTTTGTGGTTTATCTCCTATTGGAAACATTAGTAGCAATACGTGCTTTTGTTCCTCCTATAGGCCTAATTGAGTTAGAAAATTCCCATACTTATTGGTCCAAGTTATTGGAAACACGTTTTGATTTTCATAATTGCAAAACTAACATTTCTGAACCTCCAGAATGTGTTCAGTCATTTATGGTATGTATTTCAGTCTAAGCCTTTCAGGCCACTCCAGTGCTCATGATTGTCATTGGGACAACATGTGCTCCTCTCACTCCAGTGCAGCGCTCTCAGCATCAGTTACAATGAATGCAACTGGAGAATCCCATTCGCCTAGTCTCCGTTTGCAGTTTATCGCCTGTTACACTTTATCTGAAATTTCAATCTTATTCCATTTTCGGTTGATCTCTGATTGGAAACAAGAGTAGCAATATGCGGTTTGTTCCAACAAGGCTCATCTCAGTAGAAAACTTGGCCCACTGGAGAGGTCTGAACACTTGTTCAGGTCCTTGTGTTCAGACCCCTCAGTTCTAATTTGGACAACATATGCTCCTCCCTTCACTCCACTCATCCTCAGTTACAATGAATGCAATTTGGTGAATGCCCTTTTGCGGTTGCACTTGATCTCCCTTTTCCAGTTTATCTACGTTGGCAATTTTTCTCCTTTTTGCGGTTTATCTCCTACGGCAACAATATTAGCAACAGGTGCTTTGTTCCTGTTGAGTTGAGGCCTAACTCAGTAAGAAAACTTGGCACAGTTAGTGGTCTGAACAAATTTTCACTTTGTTTTCAGAGCCATCTTATTTGAACACAAAAAATGTGTTCCATCATTTTTAGCATGTATTTGAGTCTATGTCGTTCAGATCACTCCACAGCCCATCACGTCATTGGGACAACATATGTTGCTCTCACCTCCAGACCAGCCCTCCCAGCGTAGGGTTACAACGGATGCAGTTTGGTGAATCCCTTCATCTCCCTTTGCAGTTGAGCTCCATTTTACACTTTATCTGCACTTGCCATTTATCTCCATTTGTGGTTTATATCCAATTGTAAACAAAGTAGCAATATGCAGTTTGTTCCTTGTAGGCCCATCTCAGAAAAACGTGGCACATTTAGAGGTCTGAACAAGTGTACACTCTCCTCTGTTCAGACAACTAGTTCTGAACACAGGAATTGTGTCCATCTTTTATGGATACTGAACATAGTATCCATAAATGATACTATGTTCATTATCATTTGTTCAGTATCATTTGTTTGGTATCATGATGATACATGTTCAGTATCATTTGTTCATATGGTAGTATGACACTACCATAAATGATTCTTTTTATGGAACATAGTATTCATAAAATGACAGTCTGTACTTTCAATGCACGTACACTGGCAATGGAAGCATATATCGAGGACCTGATGGTGCAAGCACAAAAGATGAAGTATGACATCATTGGTCTGACTGAGATGAGGAAGCATCAATCCCCGTCACACCATTTTTTGAGACTGGAGAAGAACTGTTCCTCAGAACATGCGATGAAAAGAGGCGTTGGTGTCCTTGTCAACATGAACATGGCCACAAACATTGATTCGTTTGAATGCCTAACAAACCGTATAGGACGATTACACTTGAAGAGATGTGGCCCACTGCCAGCAGTTTCTATCTTCGTTGTCTACGCACCAACATCCACATACAAGGACGAAGAAATTGAGAAATTCTACATGGAACTGGATGATTTCTATAAGAAAGATCACACCTTCTACAAGATCATAGTCTGTGATTTTAATGCCAAAAGAGGAACAAGAAGATCGGCCGAAGAACTCCACATCGGGACCCATGGCCTAGAATGGAATCAACAGGGTGATGCACTATCTGAGTTCATCATGGCCACCAAGACCATTCATGGGAACTCACAGTTTCAGAAGGCTGAATCGAAATGTTGGACATGGGAATCCCCTGGTGGACAGTTCCACAATGAAATCGACCACATCATCTTCAATCGATGGTTTTGCCTGACCCGATGTTGCTGTCATCCCCAAATTTCCAAACAGGATCGGACCACCGTCTCCCTTTGTGCAAAATTCTACTTCCCACAATGGGGAGAAAAGGCTGCAAAGTTTAAGAAGAGAACTCCCAAAATGACTACTAACTGGGAACTCTTTGGCACCACTGTGGCAACATGGGAAGATACCATCATTGATGATATCGATGAAGAATACAACTGACTGGTTCAGCACCTCCATGATTGGGCGAAGAATGACAAGAGAGAAAAAGCCACAAAAAGGATGCCTGTCTTCAAAAACTCTCAAGCTCATTTGCCAACGTGGCAAGGTGCGAGCCTCAGGCTACCAAATGCTAACATCCACGCTTGCAAAGCAGTGCAGAGAAGCGATAAAGGAAGACCTCAAAGAGAGAAGAGCAGAAATACTGGAAGATGCAGCAGAAGCCGGGAAAAGCATTTGCAACGCCCTCCTGTCCTTCGCCAACTACAAGACCAAGATGACTGCCCTCCAACGTCCTGATGGATCTATCACGTCTTCCAGAAAGGCAATGGAGAAGATTATCCATGACTTTTACTCAGATCTCTTTGATAGCCACATCCACCTGCCCACATACCAAGTTCTGCAGGACAGATATGTCGTTCCCAACATTCTCCCTTCTTTACTGGCGTGACATTCCATCAGTAAAGAAGGGAACAGCACCAGGCCCAGACAATGTCAGACCCTAACACCTGAAGATTCTGCCTTCAGTACTCATCAATACACTGACTCGGTTCATCACACGCTACCAGTCTGAATGCAAGGTGCCCTCCCAATGGAAAACCAGCAGGACAGTTCTACTGTTCAAGAAGGGGAAATCCACAATATTGGCAATTGTCACACCATCTGCCTATTGTCTGTCATTTACAAGCTGTTCACTCCAGTCATCCTGAACAGGATTGGCAGAACAGTAGATTAAGGACAACCATGCGAGCAAGCTGACTTCCAGAAAGGATTCAGCACAATAGACCATAGCCACACGGTAAGCAAGCTCATTGAAGCTTGTGGGGAGTTCAAGATGCCACTCTGACTTACGTTCATTGATTTAAAGCCTTTGATTCTGTGGAGACTGAAGCGGTCATTGAAGCCCTAGCCAAACAGGGTGTTCAAACCCAATACATCAAGATCCTTCATGAGATATATTACGGATTCACCACCAGGATCTCGCCATTCTACAAAGAAGTGATCATCGATGTAAAAAGAGGGGTTCGGCAGGGTGATACCATTTCACCAAAACTTTTCAGCACCACCCTAGAGAACATCATGCGACAATTAGAATGGGAAGGTATGGAAGTGAAGATAGACGGTAGGCAACTAAACCACCTCTGCTTCGCTGATGACATTGTTCTAATAACACCAAACATTAGCCAAGTGGCACAAATGCTGGCTGACTTTGACCGAGAATGTGGAAAGATAGGTCTACAGCTGAATCTCAACAAAACTATGTTCATGAAAAATGAACTAGTTCTAGAGGCCCCATTCATTCTTGATGGAACAAACATCCCTGAATGTAGCAGTTATGTGCACCTATGTCGAGAAGTGAGCATGATGAATAACCTAAAACCTGAGCTGCGCAGGAGGAAGAGAGTGGCATGGAATGCCTTCAAAAGCATCGAAGAAATAGCTAAAAATGATAAAGAATCTCCGGCTCCGGGCACAGCTCTTCAATTCCACCATTCTCCCTGCGTTAATATACGTCTCAGAGACCTGGTCCCTACGAAAGCAGGATGAGAATGCTATTCGGGTCTCCCAAAGAGGAATCGAAAGAGTATGCTTGGAATATCACGCCTCACTCAAGTGAAAGAAGGAATCCGAGCTCTGACCTCCGTCCGCTGTTCCAGAGTCAGGGATGCTGTCTTGTTTGCCAAGACATCGAAAATCAGATGGGCTGGACACATAATGCGATTTGAAGATGACCGCTGAACTAGAGCCGTTACCAACTGGATCCCACAGGATGTCAAAAGATCACGTGGCCACCCATCTACCAGATGGTCAGACTTCTTTGTCAGACCCTGAACGAATGTTTTGAGGGTCTTCGTATATCTGAAGCAACCAGATGCCATTGGGCTACACTGGCAAGTGATAGGGTCAAATGGAAATGTTACTGGCGCCCGCTCGAGCAAATCAATGAATAAAGGGATGTCAAATGTTCAAATGATCAAGTGAACATAGTATGTAGTTCAGTCTATATCGGAACTCAAGAATGTATTCAGACTATGTAGATCAGACCACTACGTTGTATATCAACGTAACTTGGACCATACATGCTCCTCTCTGATCTAGTTCTACCCCTCTCTTTGTCAAGTACAATGAATGCCATTTG
>JAJIBD010000591.1:0-35388 GCA_021461705.1 Cryptotis parvus
ATCTCCCATGTTACTGTGCTTCCATTAAGAAATATCTATTCAGGATTTCGAGGATATGTTATAGACCTTTAATAATACACAAATAAACCTATTTAATATATTATATTCTTAATCACCTGGTTAGTAAAATATTTTCAGAAGGGTCAAATAAACCATACACTGATAGAGTGAACTTGGTGTTGATAAATATACTGACTTATTAAAAAATAAATAACTATTCTTCAGTGTTATAAAATGTATTATCTCCTTCAATAAATATATAAAGAAATTTTATAATTTGTTATAAAATTATAAAGACAATATATATTGATTTATATTAAGATTACTAAATACACTGCTGGCAATGTTGGCCATGATCAAAGGATGCCCGTGCACGGCAAGCTCACTGCCAGACTTCCCGATGCTTGGCCCACCGTGAGCATCCTGTAAGGGGGCAGGATCTGATCAACTCCTGCCACCCCAATAGACCCTCAGAAGTCAGGAAAAGCTCATGCACCACAATTGTAGCCATATTCAAGGCCCGAGACTCCACAGCTTGTCAAAGCCCATCAGAGAAATGCCAATAGCGAGCCTAGAGTATACGAGACTCAGACTCAGCTCACCTGGTAAATACATTCTATATGAATACATTCTATATGAATTAAAAGAAGGAAAGACCAATGTGTTTGCAAAAAGTTTGTGAAGCCCAAAATAACTTGAGTGGATTCTGGTTCACCTACATTAAATTAGTAATGAGCTGGGTGAGACTCAGCTCACTCCAGCTCATGGAGCTGGAGCTGGTTCTTCCCCACCTCAGTCCCATCAGAAGGCCTTGTTGGCCGCTTGAACTGCTGCTAGTGCTGTTAGCCATGATCCGCTGACTCAGATGCACAGAAGAATTCCTTCTGCCTCTCCCTATATAGTGAAGCCGTAAAGTAGCCAGAGGATATCACAAAGCCTGGTATACTGATGTACCAGTTACCCCATCACATTTCATAGAATTAGGTCTGGGACATACAGTCACAAGTGTGCTGTTTCTTCTGTGTGTTTTGGGGTCTCCCTGGTATATTCCTATGAGTGGTATTGCTATATCAAATGGAGCTCAGTATCTAGTTTTTTGGAGGAATGTCCATACTGTTTTCCAAAGGGCTGCCCAGTCGGCACTCCCACTAACAGTGGATGAGAATCCCTTTCTCCCTGCATCCATACCAGCACTGGTTGTTCTTAACTTTTGGATGTGTGCCAGTCTCTGTGATGCTAAATGATACTTCGTTGTTGTTTAGATTTGCATCTCCTGATGATTTTAATTTTAATAGTAACATCTTAACCTACAAACATTTAAATCTGTAGTATAAAAATTAGAACTAAAGAAAATGACACCAAGCAAGTTATTAAAGATTTTAAAGATGGAGTAGTGAAAATGGAACAGCAGAATCCAGCAAGTGTCCCTAAAGTTGTAATTATCCATGTAGTTGATCACTCATGTTGTGACCAGCTTTCACTATATTCCCTGAAACTAACTTGAAACATATGGACTACTAGTTAATATATAGTAAATCACTCCCCAGTTTAGAAAAGAATTTGATAATGATGTACATTGAATTCCCTTGCATTTTAGACATACTGTGCAATCATCTATTATTGTATAGTATTAGACATACTAGTGCAATCATCTAGCCCTGGCCCACCACCTCGGCAGAGCCTCACAACAAGCCAGACCACCCAGCAGACCAGCCCATCACAGCCCGGATCATCGACACCCACCCTGCAGCAGCTTTTCCTCAATCAGGCCCAGGTATGCTGGTCCAGAGACTCTCAGACATGGGGCAGAGCTGTTCCTTGCTCTCCCTGTGCACAGCCGTTCATGAGGCAGTCGGGAGGCATGACGGTTTCAAGCCCTGGCCCACCACCTCGGCAGAGCCTCACAACAAGCCAGACCACCCCCTCACTCCACGGGCGCCGCCATTTTCCACTTTTGGACTTTCCTCTCGTCAGAACTCCACCCAGCAGACTAGTCCATCACAGCCCGGCTCGCCTGCGCGCTCATCAATAAATGCTTTATTTGGAGGTGTTTAAAGAGTTGCCTCCAGCGGCAAGCCTGGCAAAGCTTCTCGTGTTGTATTTGATATGCAAAATTCAGTAACAATTATATTAGGTCATTCCCATGACCTAATATAATAGTTTGAGGTCTCTATGTTCCTGTAGCAAGCCGATGCCCCTGGCTCTACTGGCATGAGACAGGACATATGGAGATATTACTGGTGCCCACTCTAGCAAATAGATGATCAACGGGAAGATCGTGATCGTGGATCGAGATTGTACAATCATCTGGTGGTGGTCTATTTTAGAGGTCATAGTAAATGTCCTTTGTCTCCAAAACAGAAAACATTCAATGAATGACCTTACTATGTATGAAGTTAGCAGAATTTAATAAAAGTGCTTGGTAGTACGTGTTTAAAGATCAATGAAGAAAAAATTAAAATATTTTCCATTTCCAAATATATATTAAAATGCAATAGAACTCTCAAAGCTACTTTTCTTAGAACTTTTTAGAATCACATTCCAATGCACAGGCAAAAAGAGCATAACTAATATTCTAAAACAAGGTATATCCTAGTAGACCGAAATGAAGAAGGCACATAAACTCTGTCATTCTGTACATTAAAAGACAGAACTCTTGGTATGCATATGAATTCGTATAGATTATAGAAATTATGATATAAATTGCAATCAATACATTCATAAAAGCACTTAACTTTCTACCGTTTTTTCAATCATTTTATCTCAAAAAGTGAGGCAATTTTTTTTAGAGGAAGAAACTGAGAATTTTTTCCCTAAGAATCCATGGTAACCTGGAAAATAACTACGAATTTGGTTCTTCTTGGGCAGAAATTTTCTCACTTATAAAATGTGATTAGGAGTTAGTTGACGGGATCCATGGTGAGTGGAAACGCATGCTAGTGTGGACTCACGCAGGTGTGAATTTAGTAGAGTGGTGACTCTAGTTTATTGGGACCAGGTGTGTGGGGACTAGGGGATAGGTTTGAGAGCGCAGCTAAGTGCACTACCAGTCACCTACTAAGGGGTGATTAAGCACTCGGGTTGAGTGTGGAGTCAGGTGTGGACTTTGCCAGTGTGGATTCAGGAGAGTAGAAAACTGGGCGTGCAGGATTGAAGATGTCGATTTTGCTGGTAACTAGATGAATAGGTCTGAAGCAGGGGTTCTGCAAGGACTATGACTTAGAAAAATCATGGTATCATTGGGCAAACAGCCTTGTTGATTATGAACCCTGACTTTCCCAATACTGCATTAATTGAAAAGAGCCAGTAGACATCAAGAGAACTACATTTACATTCTTTATTTGAATTATACTTTCACATGCTTGAGGGTTGGCAAAAATAGAAACAGGTTTATCCTTCCCAAGATCTTTCACATTTATACATTGTATACAGTTCTAGACAGGTTCTACCTGATACCAGTAAGCCTAGCAAGAAGCTAGAGCAAATCACACACCATGCAGTCAGTCATTCTCAACATCCAGACTCCATAGTTCCTCAGAGCTACATCCAAAAGTAAACCTGGTCTTCCCCCCCCTTTAAGTTTCATCAGTAAATGCTCGAGATGAGAGCCTTCTACTGAGACTATAACACCTACATGGTAAAGCCTGGCAAGCCACCCGTGTTTGAATTACCAGTTATGTCAAAAACCAGTAACAGTGTGTAATACAGAGTGATAAAATGTGAATAATACTATCAATCCTTTACTCTTATTCTAAGAATGAAAAAAGAAGCACACATGTCAATTGAACTTTCCCTTACCTGTTAATAAGAGGCTAAATTTGTGAGTTTATATTTTATATCACCAAGTTTTAATTTTATCACATGTGTGACAACATATTAAGTTGGTAAATTTACCATTATATGAAATCCATGAATATTTTGGCTATCTTAAGAAAGTTTTACAGGCACTTAGATTTTAACTATTTACTATTAAAAATAAACAGGTTATTTACAAATGTGTTCATGACTGGATTTCAGTAATACAGTGTTCCACCATCCATCCTTCCCCAGTTCACATATCCTACAGCCAATATCCATAGATGCACCCTCCTCCCCAGCCTGCCTCTATGGCAGGCATTCTTCTTCATTCTCTTTGCTTGCTTGCTTGCTTTCTTCTTCTTCCCTCCTCCTCTTCACTTTGTCTTCATCTGCTTTTCTTCTTCTCTTCTTCCTCTTCTTCCTACTCTTCCCCTTCCTCCTCCTCTTCCTCCTTTCTTCTTCTTCATCTTCTTCTATCATCTTCTTCCTTCTCCTTCTCCTCTTTCTTCTTCTCCCTCTCTATCTGTCTCTTTTCTCTTACACATTGTGGCTTGCCATAAATACATTTAGGGTCTATCTCACAGTGTTATAATAAAGTAAAAAATAATTTAAAAAATCAATAAAAAATTTAAAATAGGTTCTGTGTAAAGTTCATTTGATGAACTTCTTTATTTCTCCAACAAAAAAAGGGCCCTTATGTGTAGCATCTGAAGATTTGTGTGGTTGAAGTTCTTACATAAATTTCTCTCTCATGTGACTGAGTCTAAGTTTGAAAGACATGCACAGTATAGTTTAAAAAAAAACTCAACACAGGGGTTTCAGAACACTTCTGCACTCCTTCAATTCAGTGATAGACAATTTTTGGAATGAGAAATCGATAATGAATTCAGCAAATGACCAAATCATCAAATGTCAAATATGTCAAATAACCAATTTACAAAATGACAAATTTGTCAAAAGTCAATTTTAGAAAAGCTATCCTATATGAAAAAAATAATGTGCCTTTTGATCAATTCTCCTGTGACCTAAGTTGCAAAACAAATCAAATACCATAAACAAAAACTATTAAGCACCATGTGGCTAAACATCCAGAACCAATGAATAATTAATCTTTAAAAGGAATATCCCAATCAATTTGGCATTAATTCATGAAGATATATGCTTTTATCTACCTGCAAGTTTGTACCACATTCCTCAATTCAACTTCTTCAAACCCTTCTACTTTTTTTCCTCTTTCAGCCTAATTAGTCTTAGAAAATGTAACTTTCAGTCAATCTTAGAAGTAGGGATACTGAGATCTGAAAGGGACCTTTCAGGTCATTTAATTTCATACCGGATTTTATTACTGATGAAACTAAATTCCAAAAAGATGAATAGGTTTACTGAAAGTCAAAAAGAAAGTAACTTTGTTCATTAAAATATCACTTGGGGTTACTGACCAAATTTTTTGGGGGAGCTCCTCCTATCACATGATAAGCTCTCTTTTGCTTTATCACTAGATCTGAACATGTCTTCTGATTCTATTTTTCATTAAACTGATTCTGTTTTTCATTTTTCTATTTTTCATTAAAGCATCTGTCACTTTGTTCAAGTACCAGGAACTAGGCTGCACAAATCTTTCAGCTTCCATTCACCAGGGAAAGTTTACAGAATGCTGACCTGACTTCATTGAGTAAAAAAGCAATTTTCCTGTTTAGAAGATGAGAGTCCATATGGAGGACTAACTAGCCAACATGTAATGAAACTATGCTGAACATTCCAGGCAAACCCACGTCTCTAACTGAATGAAGAAGCATGGAATGAACCCTGCAACACAGCTGAGGAACAATCTAATCCTAAATAGCTTACTACATCTGAGCATAAATAGACTGTTTCAAGTTACAGATTTTGAGTGGTTTGTTATAGCTAAGCTAATTCCTTTTTACACAAGAAGATTATCATTTTAGGCCTCCTCTAAAAAATACCTACTGCATATTTTAAAAGGCAAGAGAAAATATAAATATTAACATGAAAGGAAAAGTAGCAATAGTGGGAAAGAAAGGGAAGATCAATCAAAACAAATTTTCACCTGTTCATATGGTTTAGCTCATTCAACAAAAGAGAAAGAAATGTTGATAGCCATACAGATAAAACGTGTTGTTTTTTTTTTGTTGATGGTAATCATAAAAAACAATGTATTGTTTGTATGTTGAGAGTAATACATAAAAACAATGGCTTGCACAGCATGTCTACCAAAAGTATTAGCGTGTAGTTAATGTTTTGTAAGTGTGTTTATGTGCTGTTATTAAAACAAGAGAAATGAAATCGACCAGCTCATTTAATTCCGAATATTTTATTACTATGCATAGCAAAAATACTTTATTATAGATCAACAAAATTAAATATATTATACTTCATAATTTTCATATATAAAGTGTTTTTAATCCAAATAACCAAGAAGAATATAACAGCAGATTAGTCCAATAAACAATAAAAAAAATATGTGGAAGAAATTTTGGCTTATCCAATCCATATGCTATACATAGCTGTGATTATCTTTTTTAAATTTTCAACTGCAATATGTTAAAGGCATAATATCAAAGAAGAACTAGGCTCAATCACAATTGTATACCACCTAAACAGTATATCTTTGGGCAAGTAACATAATTTTTCTTATTTTTAACTTTCTCATCTTTAAAATGTTATTAACTTGTTCAAATGTTGTAAAACTCATCTATTGTTTTGAGAATTAAATGAAATTACAGCAAATATTTACATATTGAAATCAATAAAAGACAGCTTTATAGCACTATACAAATAAAATTTCTAGCTTTCTTATTTTCTAGACATTTTCACCCCTAATTTATGTCAATATATCAAATATTGAGACCAGCCTATCACAGCCCGGCTCAGAGATGAGTATGCTACCTGCACGGCAGAGTCTGGCAAGCTACCTGTGTCGTATTTGATATGCCAAATACCAGTAACAATTATAGACCTCATTCCCATGACCTGATGGAATGGTTTGAGGCTCTTTATGTTCCTGGAGCAAGCAGGAGCCCTTGGGCTCTACTAGCTGAGGCAGGACATATGGAGATGTTACTGGTGCCTGCTCGAGCAAATCGATGATGAACGGGAAGACAGTGATACAGTGATATCAAATATTATTTATGAAAAAGAAGCAGGCCAATTCAAGTATGGAGTCATAGTAAGCCTTCAGAATTAGGACAAAAGTTCACTGAGGAAATGGAGTCTGTATTTTCATGGTACACTTAGGGGTACTAATTTCTTTCCTATTAACTTTAGAAATTCAAATAGAAAAAATCAAAGCAAGGAATTTAAATCAGGGGAGATGAAGAGATAATTCAGCATGTAGAGTGCTTGCTTTACACATGGCCAACAAAGGTTCAATCCCTAAAGGAGTGATTTCTGAGCACAGAGCCAGAAATAAACTCTAAGTATCACCAGATGGGCTCCCAAACCAAACCAAACCAAGCTTATCTGTGAAGGTACCATAGAATCTGTGTTTCTTCTGTTGTTAGGTCACAGAGGCATGTCGGAGACGAAAACAGCACCTCCTATCTTTACAGATAAATACAAGAATGTGCAAGGAAGTAGTACAGACTGTGGCATTATGGGAAGATCAACAGGATTGGCATAGGAAAAGACTTTCTGCATTGTACAAATATCAGAGACTGCACTACTCTGCAGAGTAACACAAAGCTGACCACTGAAGAAGTGAACTTCAGATGCTTCACAGACATTTCAAACAATATAAGGAGAAATGAAAGCTCAAACGGGTTGTTTTTAAAACTAAAATAAATAAAGCATACTTACTAGGTCATTTTCTCAAGCACTATGATTAATTTTAAGCTATAAAAGGCCCTAAAATGAAAACAAAAAATAAAGAAGTCACACATCCTTTGATGAGAGATACTAACTTTTAATGATTAATGAATTTTAAATCTAGAAAGCTTATCTACTCCAAAAACCTCATTTTCACAGATGAAGACACAGAGGCCCAGGTAGGCCTTTACTTTAACAAAGTCATATTCCAGTTCATTGGTCCATGTATTGATGACTGAAAAGAACTGTGAGGAAGGAATCTACCTACCAGAAATGAATTATAGCCCACTGCCTGGGTCCTTCTGCCTGTCTGCTAATTAACTAGCATTGACCCAAAATTATTTAAGACAAAAACATTTTCCAGAGCTGAAAGTGTTGATGCTTTGGCCTTTTAAACATCAAAGTTAAAAATACCCTTATAGAAACATCACACAAGGGCAAGAAAACGCTACACATTTGGCACTTTTAGGGAAACAAGCTCCTTTGGAGAAATCCAACTCATTTGATGTAGTACAGATATAACATGCCAAAATGAATTCATAATAATGAAGAAAAAAACTGGAAAGACATTTTTCCCCAAACAATGAAATAAAAAATAGAATCAGGAAGTTCTTAAATGTATTTAACTTGGACCCAGCAATTAGATTTGGAAAGCACCGTGTTTGAAATCTCGATGCTTCAGTTCTCGGATGAATCAGAGGGATTTGTTGACTAGGAACCTGGCAAATAGTCTAGACCATTGCTACTGGCATGTGAAACAGATGTTAGAAATGAAAGGCAACATTTTCAATAGTACAATTGAATCTCTTCTTTCTAAAGTATTATTTAGTTTAATTTTAATCAAAAGTAATGACCTTCTATAGTTGCTGTAATATTAATTATGGCACTTTTAGGAAGAAACCTTGCAACATGGAAGTTTCTTGCTAAATTATTTCCAAAACATTTAGAAGAAATGAAGATATTCAAGGAAGATAAAGCTTCAGGTAGTCTCACAAAATGTTGCCAATACTCTAATATTATGTGTTTTATCAGTTTCTGCATTTGTACTTGAAATGGGACATTGTTTTTCTTAGAAGGATTAGGGCATGTATACACTCACTATAAAGATTGGTTTTACTTTTCAAGGTTAATGGAAGTAAACAGATGATCCAATAAACTAGTCTCTGTCTAAATGTATTTGTGGTTGCAAGATCAAAAAGACAATAGGCTTGATAAATTGTAAACCAGAAATTTTTTTCTGGAGGTTGATTTCTGATATTAGCGTGCCAACATGATTAGGTTTTATGTCCGGTAAGGAACCACTTCTTGATTCATAAATTTCTCTCTTCCTGCTCTAACCCTATGCGACAGAAGGTACAAAGGACACTTCTGAGAACTCCTATTTTTAAGAGTACTGATTCCAATATGGGTTTATACCCACACGACCTAACCAAGTTGCTGTCATCATTGCATTTGCTATGGGAAGATTTTTGAAATGTTAAATAATTTCTGATTCCCATTACATAAGTGACAGAAAATATTTCCTAAAATTTGTTTCAATCATTTGCTAGCTCATATTGCTGTATAACAAACTAATTCAAAATTTGGAAAATTAAAACAAACATTTATTATTTGTCCGTTTCTGTGGATCAGGGATGTGGTAACAGCTTAACTGAGTGCATTTGGGTCAAGAATTCTCATGCAGTCAGGTTTCAATGTCTAACGGGATTTGAGAGATGAGTAGCTTATAAGCTTAAGTCTTGGCAGGCCTCAATCTTTCTCTGTTTGGCTCTTTCCTCACTAGATGAGAAAGTCTGCTCTATCATCTGCTACTGATAAGTAAGTCATTATTAATTCTCATCACAACCCTACATGTTAAGCAAATCATTTCCCTGTTTGAGTGATGAGGAAGAATTATCTCCACTGATTCATATAGAGCTGTAGGAGAAGATGAGCAAAGCAACCAATATTCAAATCTAGAAAGAGGGCAAGAAAGCCTGTGTCTTAAATATTTCATTATGCAGTCAAAAAATGTTCTGAATGTCACATATATAATCCACATTTATGATGATGTGAAAAAGTAAAACTTTAAAATATATATTGAAATGGAGTGAGGGAAAGTCATCCGGAATATTTTGAGTCTGTGAAGTTCTAGCTCTTTGAATTCTCAGAAAGAATGGGGTCATTTTGATCAGATTTATTCAGGACTATCTGGAGGAGTAGAAAGCCTAGAACAGTTGCTTAGCAGCCTGGGATTGGTCAAAGAAGGACTAAAGTGAGCATGTATGGGAAGAAACATCTGTGGTTTGCTTTAAATGCTTGAAAAATGTTTTAATTCCTTGAGATCTGGCTAGCATAATGTCTTGCTAAAATGATTTGAATCTCATTATAACCCATAAATACTAATTTTAAAAATTTTATGATTACTTTTTAGAAATATTTTCTTAGTTTCTAATTTGTATAGCAAATTTCTCAGAAATTCTTTAATTTTATTTGGCCACCAGCAGAAAAAGGCTTCAACATGCATCTTTAGATGACAAAATTAATACTTTCTAAGTTTCTACTCAAGACAAAAGACAAATTGTTCAAAATGTTGAACGATTAATTATTAATTTTATAATATATTCCGTAGAAAAAAAAGTCCTTAAAAGTGTAATATGCTTTTGAATAACACTTTCTAAAGGTGTTATTTATGAAATGGAATTTGCAAGATCATATCTCATTTTATTTGACAAATTCTGAATCTTAAAGTGAAAAGTTATTTTCCATGAAGCAATGTGGTTTGTTAGTAGAAAAATAGATTGGACAGCACAATGACATTTTCCAGATTGTCTATTTTAGGAGAAAACATGGAAAGTAAGCATTACTCTTGCTGCCTCACTTCAGATGAAAATTATCTTCAATAGCATATACAGGAGTGTTTGCTAGACCTAGATACAATTTAGTACTGCAAGCCTAGCCAAATCTCACATAAGCCCATGATACATATATTTTAGTACATAAAATAATGAATACAGGTAGATATGAACTTAATTTTTGTCTTTAATATATTTTCTATATTTTTTACAAATTTCCAAATCCTAACATTTTTCATTTCATCAAAATGAACTTATTTAATATTCTTTTTTTTATTCTTAGCTCTTTCTATTATAGAAAGATTATAGACCTCATTCCCATGATTATAGACCTCATTACCATGATTATAGACCTCATTCCCATGACCTGAAGGAATTGTTTGAGGTACTTCTTGAAGTAAGCAGATGCCCTTGGGCTACACTAGCATGTGACAGGATGTATGAGATGTTACTAGTGCCTGCTCGAGTGAACGGATGAACAATGGGAAGACAAGTGATACAAGTGAAGATCTTTCTACTGAATTACTAATTTATTGAGATCTATTTTAGCCAATTTCAATGAAGCTAATCTTGGCAGGACTTTCATTCTTGCTAAGAATCAACTTTAAATGAAATTCTTGTGATAATAATCTCCATATACATCAACATTAAAATGAGTATAGAAAATCCATGTGCATTATTTTATAATCTTAAAATTAAAATATGCTAGAGAATTTCTATGATTGCTGAAGATATAAAATGTTTCAGATTATTAATGTATTAAAATTATACTAGATATGTTTTATTATTACTTAATAAAAGAGGCAATGGTAATAATATCTGCAAAAATGCAATGAATGGTCTCATGTTTGCTTTAAACATTTGATAGTAACATTTAAATTAAATTATGTTTTCTGGTAAGGATGGCCAATGAAAAACTTTTTAAAGTTTGACCATTAGCTTCAGTCTGTTGGATGTTGGTAAAATATTATTTTAATTGTGCTCTAAGTCAGAGGTTTCAAAACTTTCAGCCTCTCACATCTTAACCTAACATTAAGTGGTCTGCATCACTAATCATCAGGGAACACAAATCAAAACAATGAGAAATCATCTCACACCACAGAGACTGGAACATATGAAAAGAACAAGAGTATCCAGTGCTGGCATACATGTGGAAGAAAGGTACTCTCCTTCATAGTTGGTGGGAATGTAACCCAGTCCATCTCTTTTGGAAAACAATGTGGGCATTCTTCAAAAAACTAGAAATTGAATTTCCTTATAACCCAGCAACACCACTTCTTGGAATTATCCTGTGGGCCCCAAAACACACTATCACTATCACTATCCTCCCGTTGATCATCTATTTGCTAGAGTTGGCGCCAGTAATATCTCCATATGTCCTGTCTCATGCTAGTAGAGCCCAAGGGCATCTATTCTCTCCTGGAACCCCAAAACACACAGATAAATTATATCTGCACTTCTATGTTCATTGCCAATTTTTTTCACAATAGCCAAAACCTGGAAACAACCCAAGTGCCTGAGAATAGATGATGGTTAAAGAAACTACGGTACCTCCACAGAATGGAATATTGCACGGCTGTTAGGTAAAGCGAAGCTGTTAGGTAAAGTGATATTCCAAAGACTACTCCTTTGCACTAATACAAGTTTTACAATGTAATAAGAACATCTGCATAGTATAAAAATATGTTCTGAGTGAGATGAATGAATTGCTGCAGAATAAATTCTGAATCATACAATATACAGTGTGGATCTCAGTTCATATAACACAGAAAAGAGCATAAGGAATTTTCCATCATTATAATTTTTATGCTGTGATGAAGATGGTCCATTTTGTAATAATAATTACTCCAGAGAAACACATGTAACACAGTAGACAATAACTAGCAGCAGTCTTGTGAGTTTACAAGTAGCAAGAACAGTGAGGGGAACTGTGAACACTGAAAATAATAGAGAATGTTACAAAATGATCGAGATATACAAAAACCCATAAAATCTGCTAGACCTCATCTCTGATTAAACTCGAGCAACAAACAAACTTACCACGTTCAAAGAAGTTCATCTAAAGGTAAAGATCCATACGAAGTCTATCTCTGCCACATAAGAAAGAGTTTTCAGTCAAAGAATATACAAAGAATCATTGCAGTGGCAGAGCAATAATGTAGTGAATCAGACACATGTCATGCATGTGCTGATGAGGATTTAATCACAGGCAACCCAAGCCCCTCAGCAGATAACCCTGAGCGAAGATCCAGGAGTAAGCGCTGAGGACATCGGGTAAAGCCTCCAAACAAATAAACAAGCAACAACAACTAAAATTACCTGCACTATAAAAATATTTTTTGTTGGCTGAAAGTGACAGTACAAATTGAAAGATTTTGTAAGTTAAAAGTGAAAAGTGATACAAAATTATATACCGTCGATCTTAACAAAAGCATAAGATATCAAAATATCAGGTAGCGTATTAAAATTAAACTGTGATGGAGGTAATAATTCAAATGGTGGTATAAAGAGAACTTCATTCTACCCCCCTGACTCCCGTCACCTCTGGCCTCTGGTCACTAAGTCTTCTGACTCACAATGATGAAGTGGCCCCTGAGTCGCTAGCACCCCTAGGAGACCCAAGAAAAATACATTAATAAAACATCAATTAAAATTTCACTTTTTATATTGATTTTTGAGTCTCACTGCAACTCTGAATAACTGCTGTTAGATTGAAAAGAAACTTTCTGGAGTGTTTTCAACTATTGGATCATTCTGCATTTCTCCTTTATCCAAACTTGAGGGGAGAAAATTGTGTTCATAAATTATGAAGTCTTCTCTTGCTAATAAACAGTTTTTAAAGATGGTTTACTCTTCTAACGATTTTCACTAATATGAGTAAGATTATTTCATTTTTCTCTAAGAACAATTAATACTAGTCTCAAGTTGTATACATAGAATATAGAATTATATACATAGAATATAGTGTATATATAGAGAAAGATAATCTAGTATATAGAATTTTATGTTGCTGATAGGAGAATATAAAATACAGCTTTTGAAAAAAAAAGTGTTTCTTACAAAGTTGCCCTCTAGTTCTCATATTGTTAACAGGAAAGCAGGTTTTCTTGTGCTGGTTGGGTTCTTGAGAACTGCATGAAAGATTTACATACAAAACCAGAAAGTTAAAAGTTAAGTTTATTCTACTGGTGGTTCCAAGTCCCCCCAGATGTCCAGGACTCTCCTTTCCTGTGAACAATGCCCAGATCCTGTCCCTGATGCCACCTGGCACCGTGTAGTACTCTGCTCCGCTTCCTATGACCCACGTCACGGTGGTGTCTCAGAACACCCCTGTACGTTAATGACTTCCTGGTCTGGTCCCACGCAGTCCACTCACATCCGGCTAATGATGGCGGGGTCCTGTCCCCCCCCGCCACTCTCTATCGTATATGCTTTCATGAAGATGGCCACGGCCACCCCGGCTCCACATCCCTTTATTCTGCATCACTGCTGGGCATTCTCAGTTATGCCCCAACAGTTCTGTTGATTAGTCCCACGCTTCCCTACTCTGAGAGACCACTCCACAGCGTGTGGGTAATGACCCTTTTCTCCTCAGAGCACCCAATCCAAGTCCTGATTCTATCCCTTTTCTAGCCCTGAAATGCCCACCTGTACTAAGCCCTGAGTGCCGCATGCAGCCCTACCTGACCTGGAGGTCCCCTGAAGAGACAGGTGGGTCTGGGGGGGTTCTTGTTCCCAAATCCAGGCGAGCAAGCAGAGCATGGGAGGCCCCTTTTATCTGTAGCAAATCCCACCCCAGACATCCCATTCTACATCTCGATTGGACACTTGTGCCAGGGGCAGAGGTTTAAATAGACATGATGCTCTACACCTCATCCTGCTGCTTCAGTAGGATTGAACAATGCCGTGCTGCAGTGCTTGTTTGCCTAAGATGAATTAAACCATGCAGGTACACAAAATATTTTTTTAAATATTTAGAGAAATTTACTCCTGGTTACTCCAAATTAGACAAAATAAAGCATTCATCAACTTGTAATTACATCGAGTTATATTTTTGCAATGGTATAGTATACAGTAACAAAAAGAAAATGAATACTTCCTGAAATATCATAGACATCTCTGAAAGACTATTGCACTGACAAAAAGCTGTCAGATACAGAATAATTCAATGTATATAACTGCAGTTACTTGAAGTTATAGAATAAGAAAAAGCAATCATTTAGGGTAGGGGACTGTGATAGTTAATTACAAGACAGTGATTAGTTGAATACATTTTTAGTGAAAAAAATAGATTTGTTAATCACACTTCTCAAGTTCTGTACTTAAATCTATAGGTTTTATTATATGTAAAGTATACTTTAATAACGTCTGTTTTAAAAAGATAAAATGTAAAATGATCTTCTTTCTCAAACTTTCATAATGTAGTATTGTCTCATAAACAGAATAGCTAAAAAGTAGTGTTTTCACTCTGTGAAGAATTAGAGTAATATTGAAAATGCTGTAAAGTTGTGCTCATAAATTTGATTTAATTTCTGTACTCATTTTAAGATACCTGGCTTTTAGGCAGACATATGCATATTGCAGTTTAAATTTGCTTTTATAAAGAAACATGTTTGATAAAGGGAAAAATATGTACTTCTTTAGGCTACTTACAACACACATATCTGATTACAGTTTTAAATGTATATACAATTTACTAATGTGTGATACATGATGTTGAAACATTCTTTCTATCCCCTTAAGGAATTAAATGAGTGTTATTTTATGTATCGGAGAAAAACTGAAAACTTATCTCACAATACTGAATATATTGAAGTGTATTAAGTGGAGACTACTCACTTAATAAGAAACAATAAGGTACAGTAAATATAAAACATTTTAGAAACTTGTGTTCTATCCATGGTTCTACCTCTATTCAAATTTGGATAAATAATTTCTTTCTCTGAACTTTATTTCTATAATTCATGAGCACACTGCATTAACTTGGTGTCTCAACCTAGTTTAATAAGTTACAATTAGACAAGGGAAAGTTTAATACTAATATGATGCAAAGGAAGTCAAGGGGAAAGTCTAGGAACTATACTAATAGCAGCAAAACAACATGACAAGTTCTGGGATAAAGACAAAAGGAAGAAAGAATGAGGTGTAAAGAGTTCAATGTGCTTTGAGAGTGACTGAGAAAAACCTAGGCATTCATCATTAAACACTACTTTTACACAAAAATATGTGTAAAATATGAGAAATATATAAACAAAATAATTAATAAATAAAAATATAATTTATTTTATTATAATTTATTATTTATTTTATAAATTTATTTATACAATAAATTTATAATTATAGAATAATTTATAAAATAATAAAATGTGTGTAAAATTTGTAGTGTCTTCATGAGAGAGTATAATTTTTCTTTATATTTCAAGACTATGATTTTTTTTCTTTATATTCCAATAGAATATACAAAGTGCAGATTATATTAAACTTGTGCAAGGTGACAAATCTGTAAATTATACATGTCTGAAGCTTGAAATATCAATTTGGGAGGAAATCAGCAGAAATCACTCCCATGTGTTAAATAATTTGATGATGTTCAAATTGATATTTTTAAATTTATCTAATATGTTGGCTTTCTCTTATATAAGTCATACCAGGGTTGGAAAGAGAGTGCAGCCAGAAGGATACTTGTCTTGCTGGTAGCTGATCCCAGTTCAATCCCCAAAAAAACTTATGGTTTATTAAATTTATTAACTAATAAATAATTTTATTTTTTATTTATACAGTCCTCTGTGCACTGCCAGTTATGATCCCTGAGTGCAGAGCCAGGAACAAGCCCAGAGTATCACAAGGTGTGACCTAAAATCAACAAAAAAAATTTTAAGTAGCATACCAAAAACAAATTTCTATAAAATATTTTATTTTAAATTCTAAAATAGCAAAGTATCACTTCATTTGTATCACTTGTCTTTCCGTTAATCATTGGTTTGCTTGAGCAGGCATCAATAATGTTCTCCATTCATTGGGAATGAGGTCCATTATTGTTACTGTTTTTGTCGATGTATCGAATACACCACAGCTAGCTTGCCAGGCTCTGCCATGGCTCTGGGTTCATCCAGAGGTCTGCCTTTTTTCTTATGTCAGGCCATCAACCATGCAGGGGCCCACGGGTGAAACCGGGTATAGACAAGATATCTCCCTGTCTGCCACTGTTGACGCAGCCAGGCACTCCAGCCACCCCTACAACACCTCCAGGGGCAGGAAAAATGACAAGTAATCCTGAATATCTCAAAATACAGATAAAATATTCCAAATACAAAATATAGGCAATGATATCTGTTCACTTGATCACTTGATCACTTGAATCCCGTTATTCATCGATTTCCGCGCCAGTAACCATTTCCATTGGACCCTATCACATGCCAATGTAGCCCAATGGCATCTGGTTGATTCAGGAATATGAAGAGCCTCAAACCATTCCTTCAGGGTCTTGACAAGGAAGTCTGACCATCTTGTAGGTGGGCGGCCACATGATCTTTTGACATCCCATGGGATCCAGTAGATGGCTCTAGTCCAGCGGTTGTCTCCAAATCGCATTACATGTCCAGCCCATCTGATTTTCGATGCCTTGGCAAACGAGACAGCATCCCTGATTCTGGAATAGCGACGGAGGTCAGAACTCCGGATTCCTTCTCTCACTTGAGTGAGGCGTGATATTCCAAGCATAGCTCTTTCGATTCCTCTCTGGGAGACCCGAATAGCATTCTCATCCTGCTTTCATAGGGCCCAGGTCTCTGAGGCATATGTTAATGCAGGGAGAACGGTGGAGTCAAAGAGATGTGCCCGGAGCCGGAGGTTCTTTGTCCTTTTTTTCTTCGATGCCTTTGAAGGCATTCCATGCCGCTCTCTTCCTCCTGTGCAGCTCAGGTTTTAGGTCGTTCATCATGTTGACTTCTCGACCTAGGTACACATAACTGCTGCATTCAGAGATGTTTGTTCCATTGAGAGTGAATGGGGCCTCTGGAACTAGTTCATTCTTCATAAACATAGTTTTCTTTAGATTCAGCTGTAGACCTATCTTTCCACATTCTCGGTCGAAAGTCAGCCAGCATTTGTGCCGCTTGGCTAATGTTTGGGTGTTATTAGAACGATGTCATCAGCGAAGCGGAGGTGGTATAGTTGCCGACCATCTATCTTCACTCCCATTCCTTCCCATTCTAATTGTCTCATGATGTTCTCGAGGGTGGCGCTGAAGAGTTTTGGTGAAATGGTATCACCCTGTCGAACCCCTCTTTTTGACATCAATGATCACTTCTTTGTAGAATGGTGAGATCCTGGTGGTGAATCCGTAATACAGCTCACGAAGGATCTTGATGTATTGGGTTTGAACACCCTGTTTGGCTAGGGCTTCGATGACTGCTTCAGTCTCCACAGAATCAAAGGCTTTCTGTAAATCAATGAACGTGAGACAGAGCGGCATCTTGTACTTCCTACAAACCTCAATGAGCTTGGTTACTGTGTGGATATGGTCGATTGTGCTGAATCCTTTCCGGGAAGCCTGCTTGCTCGCATGGTTGTCCTTCATCTAGTGTTCTGCTAATCCTGTTCAGGATGACTCGTGTAAACAGCTTGTAGATGACCGGACAACAGGCAGATGGGGCGATAGTTGCCGATGTCGTGAATGTCTCCCTTCTTGAACAGTAGAACTGTCCTGCTGGTTTTCCATTGGGAGGGCACCTTGCATTTGGACAGGTAGCGTGTGAAGAGCCGAGCTAGTGTATTGATGAGTACTGGCGGCAGATTCTTCAGGTGTTCGGGTCTGACTTTGTCTGGGCCTGGTGCTGTTCCCTTCTTTACCGACGAGATGGCATGTCGGATTTCAGAAGGGAGAACGTTGGGAATGACATATCCATCCTGTGGAATTTGGTATGTGGGCAGGTGGATGTGGCTATCAAAGAGATTTGAGTAGAAGTCCTGGATAATCTTCTCCATTGCCTTTCTGGAAGATGTGATAGATCCATCAGGGCGTCGGAGGGCAGTCATCTTGGTCTTATAGTTGGCGAAGGACAGGCGGGCGGTCGCGAATGCTTTTCCCGGCTTCTGCTGCATCTTCCAGTATTTCTGCTCTTCTGTCTTTGAGGTCTGCTTTTTATCGCTTCTCTGCACTGTTTAGCAAGCTTGGACGTTAGCATTTGGTCTCCTGAGGCTCGCGCCTTGCCACGTTGGCGAATGAGCTCAAGAGTTTCTGAAGACAAGCGTCCTTTTGTGTCTTTCTCTCTCTCGGCATTCTTCGCACAATCATGGAGGTGCTGAACCAGTCGGTTGTATTCTTCATCGATGTCGTCAATGATGGTATCTTCCCATGTTGCTGCAATGGTGCCAAAGAGTTCCCAGTTGGTGGTCGTTCTGGGAGTTCTCTTCTTAAACTTTGCAGCCTTTTCTCCCCGTTGCGGGAAGTAGAATTTTGCGAAGGAGGCGGTGGTCCGATCCTGTGTGGAATTTGGGGACGACAGCAACATCGGTCCAGACAAAACCGTCGATTGAAGATGATGTGGTCAATTTCATTTGTGGAACTGTCCGCCAGGAGATTCCCATGTCCAACGTTTCGCTTCAGCCTTCTGAAACTGTGAGTTCCCATGAATAGTCTTGGTGGACATGATGAACTCAGATAGTCTCTCACCCTGTTCGTTCCATTCCTAGGCCATGGGTCCCGATGTGGAGTTCTTCAGCCAATCTTCTCGGTCCTATCTTGGCATTAAAATCACCGACTATGATCTTGTAGAAGGTGTGATCTTTTTTATAGAACTCCTCCAATTCCATGTAGGAATTTTCTCAATTTCATCTTCTTTGTATGTGGATGTTGGTGCATAGACAATGAAGATAGAAATTGCTGGCAGTGAGCCACATCTCCTCAAGTGTAATCGTCCTATTCGGTTTGTTAGGCATTCAAATGAATCAATGTTGGCAGCCATGTTCGTGTTGACAAGGACACCAACGCCACCGGCGCCTCTTTCATCACATGTTCCAAGGAACAATTCTTCTCGGTGTCAAATACAGCATGATGCGACTGGCGCCTCCTACGTCTCAGTCAGACCAATGATGTACGTACTTGATCTTTCTTTTGCTTGCAGCATCAGATCCTCAATATATGCTTCCGTTGCCAGTGTACATAAATACACATGTCTTCTAAAACACCATAACAATAAGGTCCACAAAGACTTCCTATATTTTGATTGTGAGTGTGAAATAAACTCTATTAAATTTTTTTAAATAAAGACATATTATCTTGTTCAATAAAATAACTAGTCTCAAAGAGACCCATCCCTTCACCTTTCACTACCAGATAGCCTGGCAAACACCCCTGTAGCAGCTATTTGAAAATATTTGAGACTATTTGAATATTTTCTCAACAAGGAAGCCTTTAGTAGCTGGAAGACTAAAGGAGAAACACAGGGATCACTGCAGAGGGCAGCTGTGTGATTTGGGTGGCCTCATGTGTAGTGGTCACACACTGAGAATATAGGGAGGAAGCGCTGCAAGATTCCTACTAGTCCTGCTGCTCCTTCTGTTGACACGAATAACAAATTAGTCTGAAAGAGTAAGAATTTCTGATAATTAAAATGAAATCAATTCAATTCAGTGTTATTTTCAAAAGTTATAGTATTCATTCAGATATCTTCTTAAATTCTGCTCATTTTACAGCCCCTGTAGCTAAGAAAATATATTCGTCTTCTTTTGCATGAGTGAACCAACCTGAACACTGCTGACTTCCAGAGATTCCTTTGATGGTCCTTTTCTTACTTTTCATCATATCGTGCAAAGTTTCACAACAGTATGCTTTTTATTTAAGATATGAGTGCCACGCCCTCTTTCCACTATGATTCATGCTCTTTAACATTTGAATCAGGAAAATCCCATTCAGCCTTACAAAGCTAATTTATATATGAACTTTATTCTAATACCATAACTTTAAAGAACTTTAAATCTATAAATCTGAAAGCTTATAGTGAAGGATCAGTGCTATTTTTTTTTTTTTTTTTTTTTTTTGCTTTTTGGGTCGCACCCAGCGATGCTCAGGGGTTACTCCTGGCTCTGCACTCAGGAATTACTCCTGGCGGTGCTCGGGGGGACCATATGGGATACCGAGGATTGAACCACGGACCCGGCTCCGTGCAAGGCAAACGCCCTACCCGCTGGGCTATCGCTCCGGCCCCCCCAGCATTTTGTTTTTATAAAAGCTAATGATTTTCTTATGTATCTCTCCTTCGGATACATGGCTTACACTATATGTGACATCTTACATTTCACAGTCTGATAGAAAAGATTATGTGAATAGAAAATATCATTGTGAGGTCAACAGTAACATGCTGGCCTTGATTCCTTGACCCCTGGGCTTCATGCCAGACATCACATACCAAAAGTTTTTCTTTACCCTTAATGGAAGTCTATAAGTGAGTGAGGAAATGAACTGTAGTAAGTGGAGAACAGATCATCCTTGAGGCCAGAGTTGAGAGAGGGAAAGGGACTAATGGTGACCAGGGTCAGGGCTTCAGTTCTGCTGCTCATGTGAAGAGTGATGTAGCCATAGATCCAAACTGGTGACTCGGAAATACTCAAAACACAAGATCTAAGCTGTAACTAAAGAGAACTTTTTGTGATTTGCCTACCGTAGTGACGTGGGGCGGGGGTGTGAGATGGGGTGAGCGGGGAAGTGAAAGTGGGGATCAGATCATAGGAACATTGGTGGAAGGAAGATGACTCCATAGGTGGGAATGATGTTGAAATATATGCTTCAAATTCAACTATCAGTAACTGTACATCACAGTTCTTTAATGAAATAAACATTGTATCACTTACCTTCCAGTTGTTTATCTGTTTATCCAATTGATTTGCTCGGGTTGGTGCCAGTAACATTCCCTTTTGTCCCTGTCCGCATGCTAGTATAACCCAAGGGTCTCTCTTAGCTCCAGGAACACGAAGTACTACTTCAGTACTATGCAGCTGTCAGAAAAGACGAAATTATGAAATTTACCTACAAATGGATGGACATGGAGACTATCATGCTGAGTGAAATTAGTCAGAAGGAAAAAGACAGATATAGAATGACTGCATTCATTAATCGGATATAAATAGAAACCAGTATTTTACTAAATCTGGGAAATGGTAATGGCAGATTAAAACTCACCATTGAATATACACAAAGAAACTTAAGTGATAAACTCTAAATAACTGCAGGGCTAGCCACAATGTGTAAAATAAGAGGAGAGAGAGATGCAGAGACAGAGAGAGACAGAGAGAGAAAGAGAGGAAAGCGGAGGTACCTGCAATTGAGGCAACATGGGCGTGGGCGGGGAGGAATGGGGTACATTGGTGGTGGAAATGGGGCACTGGTGGAGGGATGGGTGCTGGAATACTGTATTACCAAGAACCAATTATGAACACCTTTGTAATTGTATGTCTTACGGTGGTATAATAAAAAATTTTAAAAAAGAATAAAGAAAAAAAACATTCCTTCAGGTGATGGGCATGAGGTTTATTATTAGTGATTTTGACATTTCAAATACTACACGCATAGCTTGCCACGTTATGCCATTAAATAAATATTAGTATAATGTTTTTAAAGTTTTTACTTCAACAGCATTAATCACTGTATCACTGTCTTCCCGTTCATCGTCGATTTGCTCAAGCGGGCACCAGTAACATCTCCATATGACCTGTCAACAGCATTAATAGAACAAGTTAGTTGAAGGAACTGTAGATCTTCAAGTTAGAACTATGATACTTCATCCAGTTTTTATACTTTTTTCATTTTAAGGCCAAGAATTTGTGCTGAAAAGAGGGAAAGATACTGATACACTTTCAGTATTGGTATTACAAACCACAATGCCCAAAAGTAAAGAGAGAGTGTGAGGGGGTGAGAGACAGACACAGAAGTGCAGTGCCTGCCATAGAGGCGAGTGGTAAGTGGGAGGAGGGAAACTTGTGGGGAGGGGACTTTGGTGCTGGGAAGTGTACACTGGTGAAAGGACCAAAGGGGATATTGTGTAACTGAAAGCTAGTCATGAACAAATTTGTATCAGTTATCTCAGTGGTTCAACAACAACAACAACAACAACAACAACAACAACGAAATGAATAAAAAAATAAATTTAAAAAAAGACCAAGAATTTCATTCATGTAGTTACGTGCTGTCTCTCCACTCCTTAGGTATGTGAAGAAGTACAGTCAGGAAACAACAAGAGGTCAAATGGAACAGCACGTAAGAACCATCTGCCAAACTGAGCTGATTGCAGGGAGATCATAGGATGTTTTGGAGTAAAGGAACATACTTAAGGAACATAAGGATGGGGAGTTTAAACAGTGCTATAGAGATCTGGAAACTGCAATAGAAGGTGTGAGGTTGCAACATGTACGTAAGATACTGTGGGAAATATTATACACCACAGTGACTATCGTAAAATTCAAACAACAGTGACAGCTAGCCAGAGAGGTAGTAACTATAAGCCACAATATGTATTTGAGCAAACCTTACATTTTTGCTGCATGTTTTTTTCCAAAATATAAAATGCTTTAAATGAATTAAAATTACAGAAATATTTTACATATATAAATTATCACATGCAGAGTTAGTAAGCTTAAAATTATTTAAGTTGAGCTTTTTTGTCATCCCATGACAGTCTGCAGCATTCAGATGCTTCCAGCATATATCTAGTGACATGCTGTTAGCTGGCCGCGGTTCAGACTCTGGCAGACCTAGTTTGGGTGTCTGCTCTCTCCAGGTCAATGACAGAGCAGTGCGGCCCCCAGTGGCAGCAGGCAGAGGTGAAGCCTCCCGCTCCTCTGGCGGTGCTTGGGGAGGCATCGGGGGCCTCCCTCCATAGACCCCCGGTCCAATGGCCCCCAGGTGGGACAGCAGCAGGGATGAAGTAAGACCTTGAGGACCTCGGAGCAGAAATGCCACGCAGTCCTGCACACTGCTCATGTTCATCGTGACGAGGGTCAGGGGTGCTTGGGGAGTTTGTACGGGGGCCTCCTTGGGCCTGTTCTCGGGATATCTGGACACTCCAGACAGTCCATGTCCTTCGGATGGAGACTCTCCACCTCTCTCGCTGCATGTCATCCCTTTGCACCCAGCCCCTCTCGGGCAAGGTGTGGAGCCATAACAGGCAAATAGGCAGGGACAGCTGTCAGTGTTCCAAGAAGTAGATGAGCACCAACACAGCCTCGGTGCGGGAGAGAATGCTACCAGGGTGCAGGATGAGGCCGGCCGCCCGAGCTCTCCACCATCATGCTTATATATGGAATCGGGCCCAGGGCACTGTCCCAAAGCGCCATGCACCCAGCCCCTCTCAGGCACGGTGAGGGCCCAAACAGGCAGGAACAGCAGGCAGAGCTCCAGGAAGACAATGAACACCAATAGAGCCGCAAGCGGGAGAGGATGCTACCAGACTGCAGGGTGGGGCGGGCCTCCGAGCTCTCCACCATCATGCTTGTGCCTGGAATTGGGCATAAGGGCAGAGGCAGGGGCTGGGGACACCTCGGCCACAGCTTCCTGGGCGAAGCTGCTCCTACCCTAAGGAGACAGGGACCCCGCACAGCAGCTGTCTCTGCATTTACAACTCTGCACTTCTTGGAGCCACACGGGCCCAATCAGAGGTTTCAGGCATTTGCAGGGTGGGGTGGGCGCAGGGAGCAAGTGGTTTAGTACAGACACACAACTTCCCAATTGCCCTGCCCTCCCACTGGGGAAGGAAATCAGTCCTTTCTCGGGCATCTCGGTGGACTCTGTGGAGACAGTGGTGAGAAGTGGCACCTCCATTCCAATGTGGCCAGGAGGACCCTCACATGCACACACATACCACCTGTGATATCTCCCTTTCTGAGGGGTATGTTACCTGCCCCAAAGCCCACAGTCCTGCTGCTGGGACACCTCATGCCAGGCCACTCTGGTCATGCTCTGTCTCATCACACTCGGTCACCCTGTTTCCCTCACTCCACACTGCCCACCCTTCCCAACTTAGATCCAGTGACCACAGACTCATTGCGCAGTGGAACCACTGGATCCCACTTGATACTGAGACTGGAGCTGGAGTGTTGGAGGACATGTTTAGCTAATCTGGGAGTTTTGCTGTTTTGCTCACTCCCAGCTTAATCTTATTTAAGCCAAGGTTCATTCTAATGAGATCTCTCTTCTATGTAAACACTGCTAGAGGGTGTGGCAGTTACAGAAGTCACCTTGATTGAATAACTTCTGACTTATACATCTACTAAGACTTTAATGTTTTCTAGATTGGGCACAGCTCCTCTTTATACCCACTGCACCCAACGTGGGACAGTCAGAATTTACCAGGAGACTACCACCCTGGCTACGCTGAGACTAAAGGAAGACTATAGGAAGGATCATACTAGTTTGCTCTGAGCAGGCGAGAGTGACCCTTTCAGTACACGAGAACAGGATACTCAGAATCACCCTGGTGCAGATAATAATAAGAAGGACCTTGTGGGTACCATCTAGATTACATGAAGCTCATGAAGTTAAGATGTTTTACTTTATATCAGCCCCCTCTCTCTCTCAAGTGTTTTACATAAGAGATAATCTCAGGATTAGTCCTTGGTGTAACCTTTGTTTATACCTGCAATGGTCCAGAGACTCTCAGACATGGGGCAGAGCGGTTCCTTGCTCTCCCTGTGCCCAGCCGTTCATGAGGCAGTCGGGAGGCATGGTGGGTTCCAGCCTTGGCCCACCACCCCGGCAGAACCCTCACAACAAGCCAGACGACCCCCACCCACTCCATGGGCGCCGCCATTTTCCACATTGGACTTCCCTCTCATCAGAACTCCACCCAGCCGACCAGCCCATCACAGCCCGGATCATCGACACCCACCCTGGAGCAGTTTCTTCCCTCAATCCGGCCCAGGTATGCTGGTCCAGAGACTCTCAGACATGGGGCAGAGCGGTTCCCTTGCTCTCCCTGTGCCCAGCCGTTCATGAGGCAGTCGGGAGGCATGGTGGGTTCCAGCCTTGGCCCACCACCCCGGCAGAACCTCACAACAAGCCAGACGACCCCCACCCACTCCATGGGCGCCGCCATTTTCCACATTGGACTTCCCTCTCATCAGAACTCCACCCAGCCGACCAGCCCATCACAGCCTGGCTGGCGCGGCGCAAGCGGCCGCGCGGTTCATCAATAAAGGCTTTATTTGGAGGTGTTTATAGAGTATGCCCTCCCAGCACGGCAAGCCTAGCAAGCTGCTCGTGTTGTATTTGATATGCCAAATGCCAGTAACAATTATATTAGATCATTCTCATGACCTAATATAATGGTTTGAGGCTCTTTATGTTCCTGTACCAAGCCGATGCCCTTGGCTCTACAGCATGTGACAGGACATATTGAGATATTACTGGTGCCTGCTCTAGCAAATAGATGATTAACGGGGAAGATCGTGATCGTGATCGTGATACCTGCAATAGGGTGTGGCACTACACTCTGTTTAGGGTTCTTTGTTGGCATGACAACCTCCCGATTGGATTACTTTGGTGTATATAAGGGGCTGACTTGAGGCCCCTTCACCTTTTGCCTTTTGGTTCCTCAGCCTTCAGCTTTTTGGCTCCCATGCGGCTTTTGGCTTTTGGCTTTGGCCTTTGGCCCTTTGGCCTTTTGCTCCTTCTGGGTAGGACTCAGCTCGGGTGACATCCTCTCTCTTTGGTGGGAGACTTAGGCTCTTTTGTATGGTCTAAGTTCGGACCAGAGCTAGAGTTTGTTTATTATATTGGATTGCTGTGGAAGAGCTTTTGTACTATTAAAAGCCAATTTTGGAACTGCACCTGACTCGTGAGTTTTCATCTTTCTCCGGCGTCCTTGGAGGTAGAAGACAACCTCTGTCCTGACACTGTCAGGGACCCCGCGACGTTCCCGACACTGGAGGTCCAGGAGAAGTTACCGGGAGGTCTCTACGGAGCTGCCGGAGGAGAAGGTGGCAGGGACTCCAAATGCTTCCCCATCAACTCCTCCCTTATAAACTACTGGGTCTGGAGCCACACTCAGGAGTGTTCATGACCCACTACCATAACAGTACATGGGTCTTGCTCCCAGAGGTGCCAGAAGACCATGCAGTGTTGGGGAAGAAAGCCAGATTTCCTGCAGCAAGGCCGGCACTGCCCACCGAGCCGTCTCGTTAGGTCCAGTCCTTGGCCCTTAATTATTTCTGGATTCTTGTCCACCATCACACCCAAGACATTCGATGCCTATTACAAATTTTTTTAATTTTGAATTTTGGCATGTAAAACCTGAGTTTCAAACTGGTATTGGCGAAGGCAGTCCGCCGGGTCTGAGGAATGGTGAGGCTTTGGCAGTGGCTCTATGCTGCCAGCAAGCCCTTTGTTGTCTGATTTATCCCCTGTGTGTGGCCAGGGCGGGGGTAAAAGAAATTCCAAATAACCTGGAGTAGAGCAGGCAGCGTCAGGGAGATGCGTGCTAGGAGTTCATTGGGTCTGAGGAATGTCGAGGCTTTGGCAGTGCGACACCAATTGAGGAGGAGAAAGACACAAGTGACAGCGAAATTCAGGTAAGTTTCTCGGATGAGTTTATTGTCACTAAGAGAACCATCTCGGCTTCGCTGTTGACATCGTTCTAATAACACCAAACATTAGCCAAGTGGCACAAATGCTGGCTGACTTCGACCGAGAATGTGGAAAGATAGGTCCACAGCTGAATCTCAGCAAAACTATGTTCATGAAAAATGAACTAGTTTCAGAGGCCCCATTCACTCTCAATGGAAAAAACATCTTTGAATGAAGCAGTTATGTGTACCTAGGTTGAGAAGTCAAAACGATGAACGACCTAAAACCTGAGCTGCGCAGGAGGAAGAGAGCAGCATGGAATGCCTTCAAAAGCATGAAAGAAATAGCTAAAAAGACAAAGAACCTCCGGCTCCGGGCACTTATCTTCATCTCCACAGTTCTCCCTGCATTAACATATGCCTCAGAGACCTGGGCCCAACGAAAGCAGCATGAGAATGCTATTCGGGTCTCCCAAAGAGGAATCAAAAGAGCTATGCTTGGAATATCATGCCTCGCTCAAGTGAAAGAAGGAATCCGGAGCTCCGACCTCCATCACTGTTCCAGAGTAAGGGACGCTGTCTCGTTTGCCAAGGCATAGAAAATCAGATGGGCCGGACATGTAATGCGATTGGAGATGATCGCTGGACTAGAGCCGTTACCGACTGGATCCCAAGAGATGGCAAAAGATCACGTGGCCGCCCACCTACAAGATGGTCAGACTTCTTCGTCAAGATCCTGAATGAACGGTTTGAGGCTCTTTGTATTCCTGAAGCAACCAGATGACATTGGGCTACACTGGCACGTGATAGGGTCAAATGCAAATGTTACTGGCGCACAGTCAAGCAAATTGATGAATAATGGGATGTCAAGTGATCAAGTGATCAAGTGAAGAGAACCATAGGCACAGGGCACAACATTCTCTGACATTTATAGTGTTTTCTCTGATTGCAGATCAAGTCGGCCTTTAGAAATCGTGTTTTGGAGTCACTACTTTGCTGAGGCAGAACTGAGGGCTTTTAATCTGCTTCACTTCAGTACCTGAGTCAAGTCATTGTATCCTGTGGCAATGACATTTTTAGCACATGGAGAAGATCTTGATTTCTCAAAGCTATATTCTTACATTACATTTCTTGAAAGAAATGTGTTTGTATAGATGTTTGTAGGCTTGTGAACGAGAGTTATCATGTCTATATCTAGAGGGAGCAAATAATGAGGGCAGGCTTTGCCAGGACAAAAGAGACAACTCAAGAGACACAGCACAGGCCTGCTTTCCAAAAGGTCATGCCCCGCTTGGAGTCATATCACAGTGTCGCCATACCCTATAACAGCATCACAAATGAAAACACATTCTGCACATTCTACATTCATGGTTCCCCCTTTACTTGGCTTATCCCTGACAGTTTTGTTATCTTCCAACCTGGGTGTACCATGACCACATGAGTGGTTCATGTTCTGGTCATCAAAAGAATGAAGAGGAAGGAGTCAGCTTAATGGTCTCAAACATGGTTAATGGTCGGGACTAGTAACCTGCACCATCACAACGTGATGGTAGGCAGACTACTGTGAAGGAAATATGTACCACTCATGATCGTCTTTGAAGTACACAAGCCTACAGGTACACAAGAGTGTCCTTCATTAAAGCAGCCTCTCAAAGGACACACAACCAGAGTTGGAACATGCACATTAGCATAGAGACATTAACACATCATGTTGACAATCACAAATACCTGCACTCTTGTGGGCCATCATAGATCGCCCTTATTGACACATAAGTTAATAGGAATTTGAGTGTTAATCGCCTGCCACCATCATTGCTGCAGGAGAGAGATTAAGTATTATTCTATCCCCCTTGATTTGTGATGATCTGGCAAGTGGAGCTCACTGAGTCATCCTGACCTCCACCAGAACCAGCCGTATTCCAATTCCTCTTTTCTCTTAGCTGATAGAATCAGACGGAGAGAGAGGTGAACAAGTGTCATCAGAGCTCAAAGTTCATTGGCTACCATAAGCATTCCTATATCTTTGTGAAGTTGAAATGATTGTTTTTTGCCTTTCATTTGAACCAGAGTCAGATGAGTTATTATCATTTATTGTTCTGATAATATGTCAAAAGCATTTGTGTAACTGCTGAGTGTCTATTTCAGAAGAAGACACTTTTTCAATTTGATTTCTTTCTAGGGAGTGGGAGAGACAGCACACTGGACAGGGCATTTGCCTTCCATGATGTTGACCTGGGTTCAATCCCTGGCTTTCCATATGGTCCCCTGAGCACCGCCAGGAGTAATTCCGAGTGCAAAGCCAGGAGCAACCCCTAAACATTGCTGAGTGTGATCCAAAGCAAAAAAAAAAAAAATCTGTTTCTAGTATTATTCAAAAAGACTTTATGCTCCACCAAGACTCAAATGTTTCTATACAGTGTGGAAGGGGCTCTTCATATTTTGACATTTTCTTCTATTTTTTGTTTGTTTATTTGTTTGTTTTGGTGAGGACCAAACCCAGTGGTTCTCAGTTCTTATTTCTGCCCTGCGCTCAGGATTACTCCTGGTGGGCCTGGGGCACTGTCTCTGATGGCAGACTTTGCCAGGGTAAAAGAGTGTTTAAGCACTAATGCTTAAACAAATCAAAAGGGTTTCTTAATACACTCAAAATCAGTGCTATAACATAGTATTTCTGCTACAGTACAAACTCTCAAAGCATTTAAATAACTCTTGCGAATATAAACATTCAAAACCTACATACCTGCTTTTTGATGGACCTGTATCTTTGATTTTCTTTTAGTGAGTCATTTTATTTATTTATTTATTTATTTATTTATTTATGTTTTATTTTTTTGGCGTCCACGCCGGTGATGCTCAGGGGTTACTCCTGGCTCTGCACTCAGGAATTACTCCTGGTGGTGCTCAGGGGATCCTATGGGATGCCGGGGATCGAACTTGGGCTGGCACGGGCTGGCCGCATACAAGGCAAACGCCCTACCCACTGGGCTATTGCTCGGGCCCCTAGTGAGTCATTTTAAAAACAAATAATCCTTTATCAAAGATTACATGATCCCGTGTTTGAGGATGGGTGTCAGGATACTCAATTGTATTCCATAGCTCCTCAGATCTGTTTTTATTCCAATACCATGCTGTTTTAATTACTACTGCTTTGTAGTACAGTTTGAAGTTGGGAAAGATGAGACTGCCCATCTTCTTTTTCCCAAGGATTGCTTTAGCTATCCATGGGGGTTATTATTCCATATAAATTTCAGAAGTGTTTGGCCAATTTCTTTTTGAAGAATGTCATGGGTATCCTTATAGGGACTGCATGGAATCTGTGCGGAGCTCTAGAGAGTATTACCATTTTGGCAATGTTGATTCTCCCATTCATGAGCAGGGAATGTGTTTCCATTTCCTTGTGTCCTCTTTTATTTCTTGTAGCAGTATCTTGTAGTTTTCTTTGTACAGGTCCTTTACACATTTGGTTAAGCTGATTCCTAGGTATTTGATTTTCTGTGGCACAACTGTGAATGGAATCATTTCCTTAATATCCCTTTCTTCTCTTTTATTATTTGTATAAAGGAAAGCCACCGATTTGGGTATTGATTTTGTACCCTGCCACTCTACTATATGTATCTATTGTTTCTAGGAGTCTTTTGGTAGAGAGTTTAGGGTTCTCTAGGTATTATATCATGTCATCTGCATATAATGATAGGTGCAAAGAGTTGGAAATGGAGCAGGGAAAGGCTCTTCAATAAGTGGTGCTAGGAAAACTGAGTAGCGACATGTAAAAAAATAAATTTGGACCTCTGTCTAACACCATGCAAAATAGTCAGATCGAAATGGATTAAAGATCTCAATATCAGACCTGAAATCATAAAGTACATCAAGGAAAATATAGGAAAAACACTCCACGACACTGAGGCAAAAGGCATCTTCAAAGATGAAACACCACTAACAAAGCAACTGAAAGAAAAGATAAACATATGCAACTACTTGAGACTAAAAGGCTTCTACACCTCAAAAGAAACAGTGACCAAGATACAAAGACAGTCCACAGAATGGAAAAGACTATTCACCCAATACCCATCTGATAAGGGGTTAAGATCCAGGATATATCAGGCACTGGTAAAACTTTACAAGTAAACAGCCAACTCATCAAAAAATGGGGAGAAGAAATGAACATAAACTTTGACAAGGAAGAAATCTGAATGGTCAAAAGACATATAAAAAATGCTCATTATCATTGGTCATCAGAGAGATGCAAATCAAAACAGGAGATATCATCTCACACCACAGAGACTGGTGAATATACAAAGAGCAAGAACAAGTGATAGCGGGGATGAAGGACAAAGGGACTCTCATTCATTGTTGGTGGAAATGTCAACAGGTACAGCTTTTTTTGAAAAACAATATGGACATTCCTCCAAAGACTAGAAATTGAGCTCCTATTTGACCCACCATACCACTCCTAGGAACATACCCTGGGAAGCCAAAAACACAAGGGGAAACACCATCTGAACATTTATTTTCATAGCAGCACTATTCACTATAGCTAGAATCTGGAAACAACCAGTGTGCCCAAGAACTGATGACTGGATAATGAAACTGTGGTACATCTACACAATGAAATACTATACAGCTGTTAGGAGAAAATGAAGTTTTGAAATGGATGGACATGGAGAGGATCATGTTGACTGAAATTAGTCAGAAGGAAAAGACAGATTAGAAATGACTGCATTATTTGCATGACATATATATATATATACATCACACACACATATATATATAGAATTATAACATATCCAAGGTCAGGTGAAACATAGATAAGTAGGTCTGTCAAAGGAAGAAATTACCACAAGCATGTGGGAGGTGGGAGTCACAGTTTAGGTAAGACAGATAATGGAACAGTGCTAATAATTGTGGAAAGTGCAAATACCAAAGTAGAACTGAGCATTAAATACAGGCAAAAATACACACATGATAACCACTAAATATATGTATTGTAATCCACAATGTGTCAGGGAAGCCAGAGAGAAAGAGAGAGAAATAGAGATAAAAAACCTGACATAGAGGCAGGCTAGGGGGAGGGGGGAATCGGGATTTTGGTGGTGGCAAATGGGCACTGGTGGAAGGATGGATGCTGCAACACTGTATGACTGAAACCCAAATATGATCATCTTTGTAATTGTATATCTCACGGTGGTATAATAAAATAATTAAAAATAATAATAAAATAAAAATATACCCTAAAATCATCATCTTGCTAGTTATATAATTTATACTAGAATAAAAAATGTTTACATATTTCAAAAAAACAAAAAAATGCTCAACAGGAGGTGGTATATTGGTGCTGGAGACTACACTTTGGTTTTCGACTGAAGTACATTACAAAAAAGAACTTATTGCCTCCCATTCTTAAAATACCATAGAAAATGTATTATTGATTTATTCATGCCTGAAATTTTGATTCTTTGAATGGGAAAAATATTTCTTTTTGAGATATGAAAGCAACTGGGTAACAATTGGATTAGGAATAGAAGTTTACATTCGAGACAAATTCTATCTAATTCAGGGATAACATAATAGTTTGCTCAAAATTCCCAATTCTCAGTTTTACATAATGAATAATTTCTGACATCTCTTATCAAAGCACTAATACTTAAATAAATGAAAGAGTTTCTTGATACACTCAAAACAAGTGCTATAACTTAGTATTTCTGCTGAAGTACGAACTCTATATGCATTTAAATAACTTGTGTATATAAAGAATGAAAATATACATACCTGCTTTGGATGGACCTGTGACTTTGATTTTCTTTTAGTGAGTCATTTAAAACCAAATGCTCAACAGGAGGTGGTATATTGATGTTGGTGTCTTCAACTTTGGTTTCAAATGAAATGCATTACAAAAAATATTGCCTCATATTCTTAAAATACCATACAAAATGTATTAATGATTTATTCATACATGAAATTTTGATTCTTTGAACAGGAAAAATAATTCATTTTGAGATAACTTGAAAGAATCTGGAGAAAAATTTGATTAGGAATAAAAGTTTACATTCGAGAGAAAAATTCTATCTAATGTCAGGGATGACATAATGAGCTTGCTCCAAAATTCCCAGTTCTTTCAGTTTTGCATAATAACTAATTTCTGAAGTTGTCTTACCACATACACTCAATCATTAATTACCTGTGTGGGATCTTAAAGGCGCAGTACCACCCAAGGTCTGTTAAGACAGTTGAGGCCAGGGTTCTGAGACTATAAATAGGGGCTCCAGGAGAGCATCCTGGACTTAGGGACTGCCGGACTGAAAGAGCAGCAGCCTCTGGTGCCTAGTCAGCACCTAAGATATGAGGCCTTGTGCCTGAACCATATGGCCAGCACCAGGGAGAATCTGATCCTGAGGTATAGGCCCAAACACCGGCATCAGAGCCACAAGATCTAGTGCCTGAGCCCGAGGGGCTGGCATCAAAGCTACAGGGCTACAGGGCCTCCAGGGCTACTGAGTGTTAGGACCACTGGCAGCACAGCAGCTCGGAGGAACTCAAAGAATTAGACAAGGATTCAGAGACACAGACGTGGTAGCAAAAAATCAAACAAATAACTAGGAAATAGATAGGGACATAGCTGAGGAGTCCAGAGAAAAGAGCTGAGCAAAAGGGCCAAAGGAAAAGTGTCCTAACAGAAGATATCCTGGGACAGAATCAGAAGTATGAAGTCTTGAAGAGAGACATTGGGAAGTGGGAGGTCCTGATGAGGAGGAGACTGCACAGAATCTCAAAGAAAGAGTACACTGGGGGAGAGCTGGTAGCAGCTCTGCCTGGAGTACATAGGACTGTGGTTCAAGCATACATGGGCTTGAAATAATTTCCCCTGTAGGTGGGTCTCTGACAAGCTGGGCTTGAGATTGGCGTACTCTCTAGGGTGGAGCTCTGAATAGTTGTGGATGAACAACACTGCCAGATGGTGTGGGGACTTCTCTGGTTTCTACTAAGGCTCTATTGAGATGGTGGGCTTGGGCAGGGAGTCGCTAACCATCCCTGACCCCTTGTGGTCAGAGGAGTACAGGGAGTACAGGAATACAGCGGGGAGGCTGGTAGCAGCTCTGCCTGGTGTATCTGTATCTGTGGTTCAAGCATACCTGGGCTTGGAATAGTTGCCTCTGTAGGGTGGGTCTCTGAAAAGCCAGGATTGTGATTGGTTTTACTCTCTTGGGTGGAACTCTGACCAGCTGTGGAGCTGCAATGATGAAAACACTGCCAGAAAGGGTAGGGCTCCTCGGGGTTCTTCTGAAGCTCTATTGGGATGGTGGGCTCGGGTCGAAAAGGAGACCATTTGGGATGTCAGGGGGATCAAACCCAGGTCAAAAGCATAAAAGGCAAATCACCTGTCCAGTGTGCTGTCTCTCCGACTTATTAGGAACAGATAATCTTGGAAAAGTGTCATCTTCTGAAATAGACACTCAACAGTTACACAAATGTCATTGACAATAAATAGTAATAATTCATCTGATGTGACTAAAAGGAAAGCCAAAAAACAATATAACTTCACAAATATGTAGGGATGCTAACAATGGTCAATGAGCTTCTTAATTTTGTCGGTTATCCATGTCACACTCTTCTTGCACTTATTAGCTAATAAAAAGAGGAACTAGAAATCCATCTGGGTCTGGTGGTGCTCAGGATGACTTTAGTGACCATACCTTGAAGTATTTTTCGACTGTAGGGTGGGTCTCTGTCAAGCTGGCTTGAGATTGGCTTACTCTCTTGGGTGGAGCTCTGAAAAGCTGTGGAGTCAGGATGAGAAAAACACTGCCAGCCTGGTATGGGGAGTTCCCTCGGGTTTCTTCTGAGGCTCTATCGGGATGGTGGGCTCGGGCCAGAAGTTGCTGTTGTCTCTGACTCTTTTTGGTTAGTGCTGTACAGAAAAATGCAACGTGGAGACCTGGTAGCAGCTCTGCCTGGTATTTCTGCCTCTGTGGTTCAATCATACTTAGGCTTGATAAGTTTCCTGTGTAGGATGGGTCTCTTACAAACGGGATTATGATTGGCTTACTTTATTGGGAGGAGCTCTGACAAGTTGTGGTGTCCCACATGATGTACAACACTGCCAGCATGGTGTGGGGTTCCTCTGGGTACTACTGAGGCTCTATTGGGATTGTAGGCTCGGGCCGTAAGTTGCTCTCAGTCCCTTACCCCTCATATCAGTGGAGTAGAGGGAGTGCTACAGGGAGGCTGATAACAGTGCTGCCTGGTGTATCTGCATCTGTGGTTCTAGCATACCTGAACTGAAATAGTTTCCTCTCTAGCGTGGGCCTCTGTCAAACAGGGCTTGAGTTTTGGCTTACTCTCTTGGGCGAAACGACGAGCTGTGGACACCAGATGATGAAAA